>BOSO01007083.1:165058-204372 GCA_018403395.1 Gorsachius goisagi
GATTGAAAAGGACCAAAGATGGGTAGCGGTGCAGTGGTGGGAACAGGGAGCCGTCAGCATGAGCTGACGAACCCTTCCAAGAAGCCGGGTAACTACCAAGGAAGGTCCCAAACTCCTGGTGGTGGCGAGACGGGAGTTGCGCCGTTTTCCCCGTCTGACCTAATGAGCCCGGCGTGCCTGCCCTCACCCCCTCGGGGAGTGCTGCTCAGGCAACTGCTTGCAAGCTCATCTCTCCTGGGGTTTGGTTTCTAGCTGGTGGCTCAGAAAACCAGGGAAATCCATCCTTTTTTGGGAAACTGTACTATCTTTGGTTTTGTCCTTACCCTTTTATTATCTTCGGTTTTATCTCTCAAATCTTTTTGTCTGAGCCCAAAAGAAGATGTGGTTTTTCTTTTTTTTTTTTTTTTAATGTTCATGTGTATTTAATTAAACTGCCTGGAAGCAAATAATAGGAGATTATTCCTAAACATGGTGCGTTTTTCTGGATTAGGAGCAGTGTGTAACTCAATGCTGAACCAGAATTATCATTTCAAGGCCATTTAAACCTTCCATTTGACAACACTTATAAACACTTAGAGGTCTCTCCTTCGGAAGGATTTCAGATCGCTGTAGCTCAAGGTTGTCGAAATAATCTGCTTGTATATTCTTGCAAGATCAGAAGCACCACCTGCAATGAACAGAACCGTCTCTGCCAGAGAAGGCTGCTGCTCAGGTTTTGTCTTCTTTAAAGACGTCGGCAGGCGGTCTGCGCTTTCTTCAACAAATCAGTGTCCTGGTTTAATAAGATCATCAGGAAAATAGCGTGCACTGCCACTCCCACTTGCATACACGGAAAGTTCTTAGAGCCTACAGGGTTTTAGATTTGTATGTTTATTTTTCTGACTTAATTTAAACCACTTAGGGCATAATTTGGCCATCGGTTTCAGTCACTGCCTGCCTATTCAGAAAACCAGGCTAAGTGATGTTCTAGTCCATGTATGCAAAAGAACACTCATCTCCTGGTTAATGCTCGCAATTTAGCTTGGTTCTGTGCGCTGCGTGGAGGGATTTCGTACGTAGATCAGGCTGTGTAGCTAAAAATAATTCCTTTCAGCAAGCCCAAATAGATGTAACGGACCCATTAATTGATTATTTTTTTTTATTTTTTTCCTTTGAATGTTGCTTTTTGACAACAGTTGCTAACTGTAAAGTTCGATCGGATGTTTGCTCTTTCACAGTCCTTTGATTTTTTGAAACTAATCTCATAAAACACTTCATTTCTTCCTCAATAATACTTAACATTCTGCATCTTGAATTGGAACTGATGTTTTCAGGTAAGCATGTGTGTTTTAATAGGATGAAGCAGGATTTGAAAGAGTTTGAATATTTGATTCTAACGACCAGTTCAGCTCCGTTCCCAAGGCTGTCTGCTGAATTTCCACTCCCTTACTGGGAAGGCTTTTATCAGGTGGGCACTTTCCATCATTCACATGCCTTTTACTGCCAGCTATGGAGCCTCTGTTTAAACGAAATAAATTAACCATCTTTGTTAAGTTCTCATACCAGGGAGCTACTGGTTTGGTGCTCCCAAACGTCTAACTTGATTCGTGATGTGTTTTTGAGACTCTCCCTCCCTGCGTAGGTTTGCATGTTGCACAAGACCTTCAGTTGCCATTTCATGTAGAAATGGTTAACCAAAGGCATCCCGCAGCAGGTGACAGCCAAACTGCTACCGTGAAGCACGGCTGAAAGCAGAGAACAGAGAAGCCAGCGCGGCCCAGTGCCCAGCAGAGACACCGTGGTAGTGGAATTGTCTTGGAGTGCCTGCAGGGGGGGTTGAGGCCGAGAGGTGTAAAACCAGGGTCATTGAGAAACCTGCAGATGCTTGGTCCCTGTTCTGGGATGTGTTTATGGTTGGGCTGATGCGCTGTCACTTGCCTCGTAGGGAGAGGAGCCAGCCCTGGGGACAGACAGGCCTGGTGGAAGGGTCTTGAGACAGCTCAGAAGGAGCAGATGGCTCCAAGGCTGTTGAGGGGAGCAGCGAGCAGGGTCTTGGGGGGCTGAGGGAAGCAGGTAGAGAGCAGTTCAGAGCTTGAATGGTTTAGCTGTAAGTGAATGTTTCCTTTGAGCTCTTCTGCCTTGAATCTGGGTTTTAGAAAATAAAATACACAAAAGTCTAAAAAATTGTTCTGGGTTGAACGAGAGGGACAGTGGTTGCGAATGGGGGTGCTCGCAAAAAAAGATGATGGATTTGGGGTTCATCCCTTCTTCCCCTTCTCTCCACCTTGGTACAACACACTTTCTAAGGGATTGCTATTTCCAAAAGAAGAGTCAATTAAATTCAGACAGCTTTGATAATGATGTCCTGCATTGGTTATTGGGTTGCGTCGACTTTGCTGAAATTAAAACAATATATTTCCTCTGCAAATTATTTGCTTCTTCAGGGTTTTTTTCCAAGATGGTTCATCACCACAGTAAAAGCAGTTAAAGCTGTCAGTGCTCCATTTGAACGTACTCTGTTTTACCAGCCTCGAAGAAAAATGCAGCCAGGACATAAAGTTTCTTGTTAATTGTTTGCACTGGCAGAAAGTCAAATGAAAAGGAAAACTTAGGAAAAGTTAACAGAATTAGTCGATTGCTGGGAACTTGGAAGCAAGCTGCTGGGCTTTGCAAAACTCCCCTTTCGTTTGGCCTCTTTCAGCGTGCTCCGTACACACGCCCTTAGCTTTCATCCAGCGCCTGGTCATCCAGCACACGGGGAGGCAGAACGACTCTGGATTTGGGTTCCTTGAAATTGTGTTTGTATGCGTTACGGATGCTGTGCATATTTATAAAGTCACGGTTCTATTTTAGTTCTGTAGGGCAAGATGAGGACGTGTGTATTCCTGGCTCCTTACAGAAAGTGTAATAAACAAACAGCTCCTTATGCCTCGTGTGGGTAAGGGCAGGAGATCCTTTGCATGTGATCCCGCTCAGAACGTGAGCGTTCCCGATAGTCGGGATAAGCACCAGCATCCCCGGGGCGGTGAACTCCCTAGCGAGCAAGGCAAGAGTGCAAACGCATTACTAATTCTAGGCTCTGTCTTACTCTTCGGAGCAGGTCTTCTTCTCATTTTCGGCGCCCATCAGTATTCACCTCTCTCTAGGTTGGCGACTCGGCCATTTCGAAGTAGTGCTATGGACACACGCGTTCCCCAAAGCGAAGAACATGGATGATGTGGTTATTTCTGATGGTTGTTTAATTAGAAGGTACGAGGGAGGCGCTAGCCTGGCTGTAAAGGCTGTGCTGGTACGTCTTGCTTGTTCTCTTGCTTGGGGCTCCATCAGTGACTTTATTACAGCTGCGTTTGTCTCGGGCCTCGGTTGCCGTTGGGATAAGCCGTGTGACTTGGTGAACCATGTGGCAGCAGCATTTTGCAGGCATTCTGGGGATGCCGAGTGTATTTTTAAGCTCAGCCTCTCTCTTGGTGGCTGGATTGGTGCTAGAAGAAACGCAGAGGCCGTGCTCCGTAGCATCTGAGGAAAATGATGGAAGCTTGCGCAACCGGTTAAATCGGAGCTTTTCCAAAAACACCTGGCAACTGCATTGGAATGTGCTACCGATTGTCATCGATTTCTCCTTTGGGCCACAAAAGTTCATGTGAGCTTTTACGGTAGCCCACCAAGGGGTGGGTGTGGGTGGAAGAGGAACGAAAGCGGCAAATACTGGGAATCAGCACAGAAATTTCTCATGCTTGTGTGCATCTTCAGCTTTTAAGCTCTTTGACAGGAGGCCAAATCCTCAGAGGTGCAGCCCAAGGAGCAGGGCAGGCATGAAATCTCAATGTCATTTTCTGCGCTAGAGCTGACAGCGTGGCTGAGCGTTGCCATTAATATTCTTTTCACTCGAGTAATGTGCAACATGGGCCGTAGTACCTGCTGCAGGGGCATCTACATCTGCCCTGGCCTCACGGACTGAGGTCAAACGTCGTAGGTGTGGAAGCTGCCCCCGGCTGCTCCTAAGACCAGCCACTGCTACCAACACAAAGCTAGAGAGGCACTGGTCTCACCCCTCTTGATTTTGGGAGCTACCTCCTTCACCTGAACTGGCAAGTTCTTGTCTTAGGTGCTAGGTGTATGGGAAGGCAGAATTTGATCGCAGGAGCCACAGTAGTCTACAAAAATAGACTGAAGCACAAAAATACTATTTTTGTAATTGCTGAAAGAAAAAAAAAAAGTCAAATTCTACTCTTACTACACATGCTGTAAACAGGGATTAAATCCCCCATATTCAATTGCACTACTCTGGATTGACACCAGAGAGCAAAATTTATCCTAATAACCGGGTGTACCTCACATGCCATGAGCGTGCGCTGGATCGTATAAATTATACAAGGCTCTGATCTTTGCTGTTGTTACTCGGGCTGTTTATTATTTGCATGACATGCTGAAAGTCCTGTAGATCTGCCGCGCGGGGCTGCTCTTGGGCTCAGAGGAGGGTGGAAAGGCACGCTGGCTTATGCCTAAGTGTACTGGGGTGGCAGCTGTCAGGAGCAGCTCGGGGATGCTTTCCTGGATGCTTTCAGGACGCGTGGGCAAAGGAACATCTTTAGGGACGGTGAAGTTTGTAAGTCGGCCTCGCTCGCTCCTCTTCCCCCACCCCCCAAAGGCATTTGACGTAGTTGTGTGCTGATGTGGGTGATGCATAATTGAGCACTGCTATATTTGAATGTGTGCGGAGTACAAAATATTCATCTGTATGAAAAGAGTGTTTATGTATTAATGTGCATTTCCTTCATGCATTCCTGATTCCATTAGTAATGGAGGCATTGTGTAATATAATAGAAATGATTAACTTTAATTGCACTTCTTTGTTGGGAAAATAGACATGTAATTAAAAATCTGACATGCGTTGTACTTTTTTTCTTCGACAATTTACTTGTTGGCATCTCTTCAAGAGGATATTCCACAAGGCCCTTAGCGCTTCCTCCTTCAAATACCTCACCGAGTCCAACTTCTGTCTTCCAGAAATCAGCCAGTTTCCGATGCGTGGTTGGCTAGCAAATGCTGGTGGTCGGGCCTTCATTTCCCAGGAGGAACATAGCCGTGGTTCTTAAGATGTTGCTCGTGTTGTGGGATGCTTTTGGGTATTGATTTACTGGACGATTGCGCGCACGCTCCCGTTTTCTCTTTTTTCCCCCCTAAAAATGCTAAAATGTGCTTAATGTATGTGCTAGGAGAGTCAGGGGTTGGTCCCCTTTCTCCCTTCCCCTCCCCGTTGTTTCCCCCACTTCAATCTGACACGTTGCTTGCGTGGCAGGTACTGGTAATTCTGGACACGAGCTAGCAACGTCTGTCCCCAGCAGCATCAACCAACAGCAGGTCCTCCCGTGGATTATCGTAGTCTAAGTGACTGGATTTTCACAAGAAGGTTCTGAAGGAGCAGCAGCCCTGATCCACAGGTGCCCATTTGGGTGGATACAGAGCAATATTTACCCTTACAAAAACACTGGCTGAACAGACAGACACCTAGAACCAAAGTTGTAATACCTGATGAAAAATTGTGGCTATGGACAGAGAGAGAAATCACTGCAGTGGACGCCACTTAAAAAACCCAACCCACCACGCACACGAAACCCCAACAAAGGTGCCCCCAGGAGACCAACAGACAGGCAGCTCGGGAAAGATGTCGTCCTCCGTGTTGCTTTAACGATGCTGCAGTGGGGCGCTGAGAAAAAATGGATCCTGTAACGGCAGACGCTGTTGCTGTGTTGATGGTTTGTGCTCAGCTGTTTCCCGGTCTGTGGGAAGGTGGGGCTTTATGGACCCCTCGTTTTGTTTGTACTCTTTATCTCTGACATGCTTTATTTTGTCCATCTTTACATAGTCTGTGTTGTTTTCTGGTTCTTTTATTGTCATTATTCAAAACATGAATAGAAGTGAATATCCTCTAAGTTATGAATGTAATCAATTTTGAGTCTTTTAATTGCAATTTTTTTTCCATAAAATTCTTTTAATTTAGTCTAATATAATGGCACATCAAGCAGTAATGGGTACATTAAATTGAATCATGATGTTCATATACACATTTTATGACACAATCAAATATCCCAATGCATTAATTCATGTCAATCAGTTAATAAAATCAAATAGGAAACATTTCTCTAGTGCTGTTAACTACGCTTCTCCCATTTAGTGGGTGACAAGATGGTGAGGACCTTTATATCTTGCTTAGTTGATGTTTTCTTCTCTGTGTTGGAGTCGGTGCATTTGCTTGCTTGATTAGGACAAAGCGTGTTGGTTCCCGCGGCCCCCGACCAGAAGGTGGTAACTGGGAGCAGAAGGCCACGCCCTTACCTCATCCTACCCTGGTTCCTTTGGTTCAGTCCCGTCCCCAAAGACTTCCACAAATAAGAAAGAAATATTAACTGTGAACTTGGGGAATAACTTCCCTTTGAAGATTTCTTCACTTCTGATGTTCGCCTTCAAGGGCGAAGAGGTGTAGTGAATTTACTGTCACTCTTCTGCGAGGAAGGAGAAAATTAAATCTAACGCGGTTATAGTTTGAGCAGGTTCTTCGTGCTCCTCATCTGCTTCGCATTACAGTTGATGGTATTTTCACCTCCTCTTTTACAGCACCAGAATTTTTGACACTACTTGACTTCAGCATGCGAGTGTTGTGCCCCAATCCTGCAGCCCTCGGAGGCCTGACTGGAGCTTTATGGGAGAAGTGATGGGGATTTGGGGGGCGGTGTCTGATGGAAGAGATAAGGGATGTGGCTGCCTCCATGGGCTGCTCAACAGTAGGCAAATGAAAACCAGAACACAGAAGAGGTAATGGAGCCAGAACCTCAGCTGGTACAAGCTGGTGTGCTTCACCTGGGATCTGAAGAGCTGGTACCCACTGATGTCACTTGAGAACCTGGCCCAAAATCGTGAGTGGGGTTCTGGCCTTTATTTCAACTCGGTAAAAGGCTGCAGCCCTCGTGGAAAGGAAAGGAGCCGACTCCCCTGCTAAAGGAAGAAGAAAACATCAAGACAGTTGTTCTCCTTCTCCCCTCTGCAGGGCTCAAGGATCCAGCGCTCTCTAATCGGTCACTGTCTTAGGTTGCGGCCAGTGGGTGGAAAGAACGAAATATTTACAAGTGATCACTGTAGAATTTAGCGTTACTTGACTCTCAGCTAGTTATTTTCTAACGTTTCAGGCAGAGTTATTTCCCTAAAACTTCAGGGCCTGTGGAGTTGTATCGGCTGCAGCTTGTGTGATCTTCAGATTCTTTGGCCTGATGAGTACCACAGAGCGCCGGTCTCGGAGCCGGGATGGTGTACCGGGCTGGCTTGGTTTCTCTTGAGCCCTTTTATGTGGTCATTTCCCGAGATCGCTGTCTTCTGTGGACATCAACTGGTTTGGTTTTCCTTAAAATAACCCATCGCTGAGGTTTCCCCTAGCCCGTAGAGAGGCTGAGGACTGTTCTGAGGTCCCGGGAGCCTGGCAGAAGAGCCAGACGATCGGTCGCACGGTAGGCGCCAGCAGGGCTCCAGAGTGGGTCTGGAAACTACAGTAGGTTGGGTTCCTTTCTTTGTTTCTTAGAGCAAGTTTCTGCTTTTTAGTAAACTAATTTTTCCTTTGATAGCCTACTGAAAGATAATTCTGTATTAGATTTGAAATACTGGGTTGAAAAATGGCCTTTTGTACAGCAGTTACTCAGCGTACGTCAAAAATGACCCATAAGTAAGATTGCAAAATGGAAAGAGTTACGGACTCTCAGAGTTTTAGGTTGGAGCAGTTGAGTGTAGGTGGTGGCAGCTCTGACTTCCATGCGAGAGGATTCCATGTTGATAGGCAGCTGAGAAGCTAGATGAATTGTGTCCAGATACTCCAGAGTGTCCCGCAGCTGACATGCCCAGCCTACGCCAAGATCGTGTTTGCTGTCAGGCTGTCACATCCCTTCACAGCAAAATGAAGAATGACTTTGCAAGAGTGAGTAACGTTGGCTATGGTAAGCTGAAGCCATGGGCAAGTAAAGGAAAGGTTCCTCTGGTGCTGAGGGAGTTTAAGCATGAGGGCATTTCTGAACGAGGAGTAAGAAAGGCCTCGGGTCATCGGCCGCAGGAAGGAAAATGCCTGTGCTGTGACTGACCTCGGGGGAATGGAGGATCTCTGCCAGGTGAAACGAGGTAAAAACAAGTCTGGGCTGAAGTGCCTGAGGTGACAGAGTAGCTTCCCACATGATGCTTGAAAAGGTTATTTTTTACTTTTTTTTTTATGTTCCATTTTTTTTATTACTGTTTGCAGGGTTTGTAAGCATCAGATCTGCCCTCAGTAAAATGGAGGGCAAGGCATGGCGACAGGAGTAGGTACAGCAAAGCGCTCTTCCTCTCCAGGGCCCTAGGGCTCGGTGAGCAGATTCGTACTTCTGAGGAAGTAACGCTTGAGCTTTCGGGCGCCGAAGCGCCGCTGTCGGAAGGAGCGCCTCAGCCGTCCTCAGAACCTGCAGCAGCGATGTGCCGAGTCTCGGTGGCACATGTGATATTCATGGTGTGTTGGGAAGCGCACAGGGACATCCGCCGGGGGACACGCCGTCCCTTCAGGATTGTAGGAGAGGCAGCTGCTGGGGCTGACGTCTCGTCGGCATTCAGCTTCCCATTCGTGTTCTCACTTGCACGATAAGAAAATGATCCTTGATGTTTCCTCTTGCCGGGTTATTTTTTCGCTATCTTGATTTTTGATACACTTAAGGACCTTAAGGTGGGGGGGAACCCAAATCTTGTTGCCTCTTAATTGCATTCTTTCGGGCAGATTGTTCTTTGTGTCTGTTGCCTTGTGAACAGCAGCTTTGTACTTGGTCGCCATAAAGCACTGGGGAGCGATGCAGTTTTCAAAAGCCAAAATTGATAAATTGTTAATAGGATTTTGAACAGCTCCCTTTTCATATTTCAGTGGGACCATAATTAAGTTCTCTCCAACATCCTTAAGGGATTGATCACATCCTGGAGTTGAGAACTACTTGGAGCGCTGCGATGACTGTGTTTTGTGCCTTCATGTTGTGTGAAGATAGGTTGGTATCTTTAGTCCCCTTTCATAGTCTTTGTTTTAGAAGGGGGGGTAAATGATCTCCAGCTGATGGGACAAGGTCTATCTGTGATTTTATGAACTTACCAAAAACCCAGCCTCTTCGTTAGGGACCTTCCAGCAAGCAAAGGTCCGAGATTTGTGCACACAACTAACTTGCACGCTCGTAACTAAATGAAGGTCAGTGGCGTTTAGACTCAGAAGTGAGTGATGGGTTTGTAAGAGACACGGCTAACTTAATGTTTATGTGAAGGGTTCCATCCCTTTCTCCTGGAGAGACGCTCGGGGGGCACTGGACAAGAATTGGCAAGGGAAGCGTTGCTAGATGGACAAGCAAGGTCAGACTCGGGAAATCACCTCTGCTACAGCGAGGAAGAGTCTGGCAGTCCATTAGAAGGGTTACGTAGGCTTTCCCTGGGCGGAGGCATCTGCTACAGCTGTGGTTGGAGAGCAGATGTTTAGGGGAGGTGGACTTCTGGGCTGAAGCAGTATTTTTCTTATGTCAGGCTCTTGTACCCCTCTTGAGTTCCCTCACCCAAATTCTTTTCTGGGATTGCGTGGGGGTTCTTGCTGGCCCCAGCCAGACTGTTGCATCTATGTGGACAGTTGCTGTAGCTGTAAGTTGCCTCACATGATCCAAAGGCAGCCTCAAATGCAAGCCGAGTACCCCAATGGAGGATGTCATTACTTCTGCAGGGAGCCTCTAGGTGCAGGATCTTCCTTTCAGAGGGAGAAGGATGCTCAGGTATCCTCTTTCTGAACTGGTAGTTCTTAGGTAGACCCGAGAGATGCCCCACTGGAATAAGACGACAGCGGGTGTGAAGTGGTGGACATCCCACATGGAAGAAGCGTGGGTGGTGGTAGATCCTTTTTGCAGATTCAGAGTTTGAGGAGAGGTAGCTCTCTGTAGTCCAGTAAAAATACAGTAAATCACAATAAATTGCCTAGAAACGAGTCAAGTTAAAAACTCGAGCTACTAACATTAGCCATAAACTTCTTGACTCTAGCCTTGCATAGCAGGGTAAGGCAGGCAGAAAAATTCTCTGGCTCGAAGGGAAAGCTGAGCGGGTGGTGAGCAGCCCTGCCACTGATGAGCTCCTTCCCTCCTCTGAGTTTGATCTGTGCCGCACTAGTGCTGGCTGAGGATGGATTTATTTTTATTTTTCCTTTCCATTTGTGGTCAGGTAGGTGACTTGATCTGAACCGATAAGAGTTGTACGTGGTTGCGCTGCTGGCAGTCGATGCAAGCAGCTGTCTTCTGAAGAAGCAAATGCATTCAGTGTGAACCTTAGAGCGGGCTGGTCAAGGAGAAGGAAATCATGTCCTCTGGCAGGGTCTGAATTTTGTGTGTCTTATTTGTTCATGGAGAAGATAATAGATGGATATCTAGGATAGAAAGATACATTTCTGAGATTGGAGGTGGTAAAGGACAGCACTATGTTTATCGTTTTGCCCTTTTTTAGTTTGAATGCAATGGGCTTCCTTATACCATCTGCTCCCATCTTATTATAGGCAGTAGGTGTCCTGGTTTGAGATGTCTAAACAGTCTTCTTCGAAATTGGGTTTGCTTTCTCTTTTGGCTTTCTCTTCCGCTTACCTCGCGGTGATTGATGACAGTCTGTCAAGGAGAGCGTGCGATGGCTGCTCAGCAACTGAAGCCGCCAACGCCTGTGGGGAAGGAAGGCAAACCAGCGGAATACCTCTGGGTTGGAGGGGGGGAAAAGCCCCAGAAGCAGCAGAGGAAAAAGGTGTCAGGGTTTATCAGTGCTTAAAAAGGAAATAATGACCTTGCCTTGTATTTTGGAGGTTAGTGTAGGTATTTGCTGGGGCTGCTCTCCCATCCCAAAGCAGGAATAACTGGCACACTCAGTCCATCTCTTAGTTTTCACAAGTGCTGTTTCCCAGTAAGGGCGCTTTTTCTCTGACAGCAAGAACCAAGGAGCTGTGCTGGATTTTGGTTCAGTGGCAACAACCTGTGGTGGTGGTGGTTTGTGGGCGGGCCTCGCAGCAGGCTGATCCAGGCAGGAACGCGTGTCCTTGCCTTCTGACTCCGTTGCGTTTGCTCTCGAAGCCTGCTTGCTCTGTGCGGCTAAGAGCGAGCTACTGTGACCTTCATCCACCTTCATCCTCATCCTGCGCTCATCAAGGTGCACGCGTGGGTCTGCTGCCAGCAGGTAAGAGCAACAGTGGGGTTTGACTTCAGGTGAGCAGAACGGAAAAGAACTCGTGCGGCAAAGATGTTTGAATGAGGAACAAAGATGGTGGTGGTATTCCTTGGGACAGGATCTGTGCCCATCTTCTGGTGTAAATGCAAGTGTTTGGCCAAATGCAGTGATGATGGGAGTGGCCTCTCTGGGGGTGCTTGGAGTAACCCGGCTTCTGCGCTCCATCCGCATGGTTAGGTGGGGTCCTGGTCCTCGCTGTGGTCTCGTACTCGCAGGTGTTCAGCTGAGTCTCTTCAGTGGGCCGGCTAAGAGCTGCGTTAAGGATGCCGTTACCATTTAGCAGTGCTGGAATAGCCACTTCGGGGTGTGTTCCTTATGATCAGAAGTGTCGTGCTGCATTCCCTTACCCTCTTTCTTTAATTAGAATCCAGCCAGACTCACTAGCAGGAATCTGTGGAGAGGAAATCTATTGCTTACTGCTGATATTTACCCAAGTAGTCACTGTTCTAGAGCCTGACCAAGGCTGTGCTGGACTTTGATACCCTTTTTTTTTTGGTCCATCTGGTTATTAAAGTAGCCGCTACGTAAGTGCGAATGAAGAGTGGAGTCGGATGAAGATAAACAAAGTCCAAGACTTGCAAAGTAGTTGCACAAGGAGGAGAAACCTTCAAGGCAGTTGTGAAGCCCTAGGTGTGAAATATCCCTGAACGTGCTGCGTGTGAAGGCCAGTTTTTCCACTGAGTGGGTTTAAATCCTCCAAGCCCTTGAGTTTTTGTATCAGCTGATATTAAGGCTGATTTGAGGACAATGAGAAATGACAGCTTCGTGCGTCTGGATCTTTGGTGTGTGTGAGAAGGAAGGGGAAAAGAGTGGGAAGGTGATGGCTACGGCTGGCGTAGGCGAGGGAGCCCTCTGCTGATGGCATCATGTACTGTGCCCTGCCCAGGTCTCGGCCCCTCCAGGAGGCTGGATGGTCCCCGGAGAGCGTTGCCTTGACTTTCTCTTCCTTCCCCCCGCCAAAATCTTGAGCGCGCTATTTTTAGGAGTGCTGATCTACAACATAGATCGATACAGTAAGTTGAGTTTAAGCCCTCAGCAGCGATCAAAGTCAACGCAGCCTTGCGCTATGCCCGGTTCAGCCGAGGGTGCTTTTAGAGCAGAATAAATGGAATTACCATGATGAGACTCTGGAGGGGAAGGGTGGAGGTGGGAATGTGGCTGTGTTATTTTCAGTGAGGGAAAGAGTGGCTTCAGCTGTGTTGGCTTTCTAAAGGGCTCTTCCTGAAGAAGATGGGAGGGGGGGGATAGAATTTTGGGATTAGTTCCCCCACACGTAGTGCCTGTGAAGGAAGGTGGCTATGGTATCTTCGTAAGCGCAGCTCTGCAAGGCGGTTTGATGGTTGTGTAGCGTCTCTGAAGTTGTGTTTACTGTGGGAAGAGATCAGCACCCCTGCGTTTGACATCTCAAAAATATACGTAGGCTGATGTCTCAACGCATTTCCCATGTCTGCTCTAACGTGGGAGAAGATGTTTAGTCAGCAGAAATAGAACACAGTTCTTGGTTTGTTTTTCCCCATGTGCCACTATATTTATTTGCAGTATTACGACAAAACCAACACTTGCTAGCAAATCCCTCTGAGGTGACCGCTGTCAAAGAAAATTGCGAAGCTGCGTCTGTTCCCGCGTCGCTGGAATTGTGTTCCGAGCGTTACGGTGGCTTTGCAGGCCTGTCCTGGTGTACTGTGGGCGGGTGGGGGGAGCCTTTGAGGAAACGACTGGAGCAAAGATGCCAACTACGCTTCCACTAGATGGGCAAAACCAGGTCACAGATGGTGAAAGCCAGGACGGATTTAGATGGGCTGCCTGGTGACAGTAGAGTGGGATTTCTGCTGGTTCCCTCAGCAGGAACACTTTGCCTGTGCTGGTTTAGAACATTTCGAGCTTTCCAGAACCGCCACTTCCCTCTGCAGTCAGGAAACAATACGGTCTCTTGCTAAGTACCTGGTAAGCACCCTGCTGCACCTTCTCACACGGCGGCTGATTGCGGTTTACCGACGCCGTTGCCAGTCAACGTACGTCTTGCACAGTAGGGCAGCCATGGAGAAAGAAGCTCTCACCTTGCCTATGTTTGGGCTTCTTGGAGAAAGGGGAACTGTGCAAGTCTAGCTGAAAAGTTCTGGTGCTCGTCCACAGTAACGTTGCCCAGTGATTGATTTTATAGCAGAAGGCATGTGGCTTGCTCCAGTATGACCCATTCCCTCCAGTGTTCCTCGTGAAGCGGTATCTGACGCCTTTAAAACCCGCAGCTTCTGGCCACTCCCCCACTGGGCAACGAGACAAAGGACGCGCTTGCTGCTCTTCCACAGCTGAAGTATGGAAAATCTATTTCGGTGCTCGACAGACAGAACTATCGGCGCATCAGTAATGGCTGTATGATGTGGGAGGCTTCCCCGTGAGTCAGGATTAAAAAACCAACCACACAGATGCAGGTTTAGAGTAGAGCTACGTGCCTGCCTTGGGAGCTGGGCTCAATTTGTGGCTGGGGATCACGTACAGTTATGCCTAGCAAGTACAGGAAGGCATGCAGCAGTATCATAGCGATTGAACTTGAACTCGTCTGCAAGGTGAAATCTTGGCCTTTCAGCAGCTGCTTCGTATGTTGTTGTAAGGGAATGGAAAAGAAAAAAATGAGAGGTGTGGCAAACTACTTGTGCTGTATTGACGTCCTGGAAGAAGTACACCTCGTCACCCCCAAGGCACTTGCATAGCTTTTACCTCTCCTTTGAGACTCCTGTGGTATTTCCTCGGATAAAGAAGAACCCACGACCGCTTTTCCTGCCCCAAAAAGCAGTTCCTTCAGGAGGCTCAGCTTCCTCCTGGGCGTGATGACACACGAGCGGTAATAATTAGGCTTGAACTTGAGCTCAGCCCCAAATTATGTGCGACTAGAAAGTAAATCTTCCAAAGAAACCATTGCCTCTTCCAGGCCAGCCAGGTAGGGCTACTGGTAGCCACCTTGCTGCTTTAGGAAACGAGGCGCCCTCGGTCGTTGCTCCTTTTCAGCAAGCCACCAGCTTGGTCTGTGTCATCTGCTGCAGAGCACTCGACTGCGGGAAGGTGGGGGAGGCTGCCCGTGTGCCCAACAACCAGCAAGTCAAGTGAAATCCTTGGTCTTCGTTCTTTCCCATCCCTCTCCTCCTCCTCCCCCCCCCAAACTCACACAACAACCCATCTCCTTGCAGACAGCCTGGTTTTTTCATCAATAATGTATCAGGTCGCAGGAAGGTCGTGGGCATGCGAAAGAGAAGTAGCTTTTATTCCAGGCAGTGAGTCAGACTGGTGGTATTTGTCGCCGTTTTATTTCTGTGTGCTTTGAAGGGTGAGTGTTTTTGACAAGTGGGGATTTGCCCGCTGTTTCTGAGCGCAAGCACGCCGTCCATCTCTGCAGAGATCCCCCAGCGACGCGGGACGAGGCGTGCGTTTGCCTCCCGGTGCTGCCGTTCCGTGATGCTCGGGTTGTGAGGTCCTGTTTCGGGAGCAGTTCCCTGCAAGGGCAGAGATGAAATGCTTCCCAAGGCTCTGCGTTTCCCGAGATGGTCAGCAAGGTCAGGTAAAAGGGGGAACTCCTCGGAAGATCTGGCCGCTCCTGTGTCAGGCCAGCTGATGGATAGTGCGGATCATCGGGATCTTCCATCCGGAGATGTCAAACCAGCAGACACGTACTTGAGGGGTGTGCTGGGGAGTGGCAGCGGGGCTGAATTTGGGGGCACGGAGTTGCTGTTTTCAAGAAACATGGTTCCATGACCAGCCTTGGATGCAAGTCCATCCCTGCCTCTGCTGCTTGTTCTGCTTTTCTGTCTGAGACCATAACCCTGATTCTTGATACGGGTTTGGGACTCCCATGGCAGGAGTCGTGTGTAATGAGGCCTTAGGGAGCTCTCTGGGACACCAGCCACGAATGCTGTACAGGTCTAACGCGTAACGCCTGCGTGTCTCGGTCGGTGGCCTTCGGGGGCAGGCTACCTCGGCGTTCCCCTCCGGTCCCTCCACCTCTACCGCTCACGCTGGCGCCTGCCAGTTCGTCAGTATGGCACTGCCACCACAACTTGGGCACAGAAAGGTTCAGAGCTTCCCAATACGAAGGGAAAACGTTGTTTGCATTGAGAGTCAGGAAGGGCTTGACAGTGGAGAGGAAGACGGTGGGCTGGGCTTGGTGTTGGGCAGCAGCCTGTCCTGAGAGCGCGCTGACCTGGGCGGGGGTGTCGCTGCACGTGGAAAAACACCAGGCTCAAGAAACTTAAGTAGTCTTTGTTTTCCTGTGTTCTTAACTGGTTTTATGAACAGGGGAGGGACTTGAACCCTGGGAGATAACGTAGGAGGTGGAAGGGGCTGAGGGGCAAGTTTGGCCTGCGCATTGCTGGAGGCGGGTGGGGATTTTGGGTGAGAAGAAGAGTGAAGGGCAAGGAGTGAGTGCCAGACAAGCTGAAGCCGCGAGGAGAAATTCAGCAGAGGGAGGGAGGGAGGTTTCTTACTTCTTTATTTGTCCCTGTAATTCTGAGTGTGGTAAGGGACAGAGCAGAGATGATGGAAGAAGTTTGGTAAACCCTTAGGCTCTGAGCGAGGACGGTCTGTTTGAAATCAGATGCTTCCACTGCCTCAGTTGAGAAGTTGTGAGAAGGGGTCAGGGGTGGGGGGAAGCAGGCAGAACTGGCCTTACAAATAGTCCCTGATCCTCCACCCCTCGTTGCCACGTCTCTGCAGGCAGGATGGAGTCTTGGGGTGCTCCTTGCGGGGGGGTGGGGGGGGAGGACACACAGAAAGGAGATGTCATGTCTGAATTGGACAGGAGGGCTGGGAGGTCTCTGCTCTCTTAAATCTCTTTCCAGAGCACAAACAGATGCTGTTGGGTTTCTGGTGCGTGCGTTTTTGAGTCCAATTCCCAGTCAAGGTTCCCTTTGGCCATGGACTAGAGGATTCTGTAGGAAAGAATAGAAATGCTCCAACACTTATGGAGCGGATAAACAGCTGCCGTGGGGGCTGGGCATAGAGATTTGCCTCAGGCTTGGACCCGTCAGGCGTTTTGTGGAAGAGCGTGCCAGTATCCTCGTTTGACAAGGCTGCAGGTCTGAGGCGCTTTCCCTCTTCGCTGTGCCTCTCCGCTGCCCCCTGGATTTAAAATATTTAAAGGCCGGCATTCCCCTCGCTGAACAGGATGAAAAGGAACCCATGGCTTTGTAGGCAGGGGCGGTGCCAGGAGCCAAGCTCTCCAGACCCACGGCCCTCTGGGGTCCAACTGCTGCCCCAGAGCAGCTTGAGTGGTCAAGGCCAGAGTGGGGCGCTCTGCCTCGGACAGACCTGCCACTGCTCCTCGGGTGTGGAAGAGAACCCAGAGAAAAAAAAAAGCTTTCAAAAAGAGCATCTGTTTCTGCCTTCAGCATGCATTCTCTGACCCACAGGGTGGCTTCAACAGGAGAAATGGGTCCATTTTCTCTTCTCTCGGTGTCTTCCAAGAGTACCTTTTCCCTCCTTGGAATAGCACGTCCTACATGAAGGCCCAAGTCATCCCAAGTGAGACCCTGTGGAAAGGGCAGGGCACTTAATGAAGAACAGGCACTTGAGAGAAGAGGATCTCAAGCATAGCCCAAGGCTTGCGCAACGGGAAGGGAAGAGCCGCTTTCGCCTCCCTGGCAGTAGTGGCTGAGAGTAGGCACCACGCAGAGCTCCAGCTGCCCTGGAAAGCAGAGGGACTTGGGGAGCAAAGGACCGGGCATCTCCCCTTCTTGGGGTCTGCCTTGGAGCGCTGCCTAGGCTTTGAACAGATGGAAAAAGAATCTTGTGTCTAACAGGTATTTACTGTGCACCAGCTTTTCTACCTCCTAGCTCATCTTGAAAAGATGAAAAGACCAAACTGAAAAGGTTTCAGAGACAATCCTTTTTTTTTTTCTTTGTTTTTTCTTGGTATGACTTCATATCTCTCATTCATGTAGTGGTAGATAAGCCTAAACATCCACCTTGTAGCCTGGGTGGAGGCAGCGACAGAGGCTTTGCTGTGAGTCTTCAAAGGCAAGGCCTGCCGGCATGGCGGTGAGCGTACGAAATTCCTCAGCGCTTTGGCGAGGAGAGTTACGGCCGCGGTGATGTCGGTGAGGTGCGAGCTGCTGGGCCGTTACTCACGCGTAGCCCAAAGTTGAGTTTCCTCCTGCCTCAGCTAAAACCTAAACCGCTTGGCGTGATTAGCACATGTTCTTTATCGGCTTTGGGCCATGGAAGGGTCAAAATCTGTGGGTTACTCGGAGAGAAGCAAATGGAAGGCACGCTGAAGGAACTGGATCCATATCTCCTGGGTTTTCATTAAGATGCCTGTAGTGTAACAACCAATTATTTTCCAAGAAGTGTCTCTGAAAATATTTTTGAGGAAAGAAAATAAAAATGATGTGCCCATAAAATGGAGATGAGGTGAAGGATTGCAGCCTAGCTGCGCTGTTCTCTGCAGGGTCTTCTCATTTCATCTGTGGCTTCCAGTGGGAAGGGGATGGCGTGAGACCCAGGTGACGGGGCGTTTGCCTTGTAAGGTCTGGCGTGGGAGGTGTGCGGAGTGCGGGGGGAAGGAGGGGCGTCTCTGGAGAAACCAGTAATGGAATTGTAGGTTCTCAGTGAGAGCAAGGGCTCTAATCAGTACGCCTCATTTTAGGTTATTAATGTAATTGAAAACACGGTCTCCCTAAATCATGCAAATTATATGCGGGGTGAGGATTTTTTTCCTGCTATCATAATGATAATCTAAATAAAATGTGGATTGTGAGTGGAGTTCTGAAAGACGGGCTCAGAGATTAATACGGAATACAACAATTAAGGAAAGACACGTGTAGTGTAGAGCTGCAACTTGGCTTTTAGGACATCTGGAACCCTGATTGATGAACACGGTTACACGGCTTTAACTGTACCGCAAACGAAATGAGGTTAAACTTGTTCCTATTAGCATTAGAGTTACAATCACAACACACTAGGACAGACTAATAAACGTGACTTTTTGGGTAATGAAATGGCCATCAAGGCGCTGTTAATCAGAATGAGATGATAATTGGAGTTGCGCGGCGCGGGGAGGCGCTCTGGGCGGCAGAGGTTGACAGCCCTGGTGGCGTCCCGGGGACGATGGGCCGTCCCGGCCGGGCACTTCAGTCTCTGCCTGCAGAGCATTTCCGTAACACGCCGGAACGCTTAGGTCTTGCATGGATTGACGCCGAGGCAGGGCGCAGCGCTGCCCTGGCCCTCTCAGTGGCCCAGGAGGAGGGTGCAGTGGCCTTAGCCTGGCTCTGCAGCCTACACGGTTCACGAGAGGCGCGCTCGCCGGAGGGCCGACCCGCTGCGATTCCGCAGCCCTGCCCTAGCCGAGCCGTGCGGGTGGGTTGCGCTCCGGTCCTTGGGCCAGGTTTTGGACCGAGGAGGGGAGGCTCTGTTGCAGGTGCTCTTGTTTAAAATTCACTCATTTAGCTGTAAAGTACATACCGCTGGAAATAAGGAGGAAATCAGTATTCCAAGGTGTCGATTTTTTTTTTTCAAATTGGGTGTGAACTGTCAGTCTGGAGGTCAGTTAGAGATCTTGAAAACAGATTTCTCTGTTAGGCAGAAATCCTGGTTTATAAACATGTGCGGTTGGATTTCAGATTTGATTCCTGGAAGGAAGGATGCTGAATTGCCAGGGCCAAGAGTGGGGATCGGGTGTCCTTCTGGGACTGGAAGTCCCATAAATACCTACAGCTCAACCAAAACCAGCTCCCCAGTAAGTTAATGAGCAGCTACGTCCCAGGCAGCATCGCTGTGAGCTTCCCTGCCTTTCCCCACCCGTGTCCCCTGGAGCGGCGTCAGTGGGGCAGAAGCATCCGTAGCCCCCGGAGCGGGAGCGCTGTGCGCAGTCACAGCACCTCGAACTGCATCGCACCCTTGGGAAGAAAAACACCTGTGAGTCTGCAGGCAAGCAGATCCGTGCTGTGGGTGTTCAGGGGCACAGGAAGCGATGCCCAAGAAGGTCTGTGCGTGGAAAGGGGATCTGAGATGCTCAAAGGGATATTTGGGCTTGCGGCTCTCGAGGGCTGGCTGAGCCTGCGGACGGGTTTGCGCTCAGTGAAGGTGTCTGTTGCTCAAGTAGTGCCCGGGGTTTCTGTCCCCTTCCTCATACTGATGGAAGATGTGGCCTGCTGGGCACTGCATTGCCAGAGCGGGGCTGGGGCATGGGCAAATCAGCGGTGACAGCGGAAGGCTGGGTGTACTCTGTCATAAGCTGGGTCTGGACTTTTTTCCTTGATTTTCCTTGGCTGGACATTATAGAGTAAGACTATTAGATGGTGGTGCCCATTGTGTTTGGCCAGTACTTACATAGTTAAGAAATAAATATTAATTGGAGTGTTCAGAGGTAGCTACATAAATTCTATTTGAAATTTTCCAGTATTAGTTTCAGGATGACCCAGACTCGGTGTGCAGCTTGGCATTGCGGAGGGGCTTGGAAAAATTGGGCTGCAGAGCGCTGTGGCTTGGCGGAGCCGGCGGCCGTCCTCTAGGGCCACAGGGAGCCCGGCTTCCAGCGGGGCACCAACGCTGAAAGCAAAGGCATTTGGCTATTTGAGAGGCAGAGGGTTAAGTATTGTGATCATAAACCATACAGTAATTGCTCTCAGACCTATTAGCAGGATGTCTTGCATAGACTGTCATCCTGCCCTTTCCCATGGGCCCTGTTCGCTAACCCTTTGCATTTTGACAGTAATTACCATCCAAGCAAGCACAAACCATCACCAGCTACAACACAGACCGACTGTCATGGTAACGTAGCAACCTCCGGTTCATCTTTAAGATGTTCAGTTTTATCTCGTGTGCTTACAATTGGACTCACCTCAAAGCCGTACCGAAAAGAGCACCGACAAAGTTAATGAAAAAAGTGAAATGAAAGGGGATACTCCAGATTACCACAGGAGCTGCTATTCCAGCATGAGAAATAAATACTTAATAGCAGACTTAACTGGAGGAAAAGGAAAGCTTTCAGACCAAGAGGGAAGGGCATGTGTGTCTGAAAACCTGTCTGCTCCCTTCCCAGCAGCTGCGTGGCTTCAGTGAAAGATGCTGTCTTGCCTCACCAAGGTTCACCATGCTGTGGTCTAGAAGCATGTTTTAGGCCACGACCGAGAGTATTCCCAATCCATTTACTCAGAAATGCTTCTTTGTGCGCAGTGGATATTGCTCGTTGGACTCGTGTCCGATGTCCCTGCTCCTGTTTGGGAGGGAAGCATCACGCACGGTGAGTGTTTCCACATCGGTTCTTTCCCCTCAAAAATATTTCTGTTAGAAGTTGTCCTAAGGCCAGGCAGAAATAATAGCCCAAAGCAGCTTAACACAGAACTCAGCCTGGCTGTGTGGCTCGGTGCTAACCATCCGGCCTGGTGTTCTCATACCCAGAAAAGCTTTGTTCCCTGGGACTGGGTCTTACTCCCGCACCTCTTCCCACAGGAGGCCCGTGGCCGTCTCTGCACGCCGTAGCAAACGGAGGAGTTCACACTCCGCTTGATGGCCAGCCTGGCAATTTGCAGGCCTGGGCTGTGCGCAGGTGATGGGGCGCGTGTCCCTTACCGGGGTAGGTGACAGTTCCCTTCTATGCCTGGCCATGGAAAGAGTGACATGAGAGAAGGTGTTATTTTGGGGGAAGTGTCCAACCCTGAGTTACGGGGAGTGCATCCCTGTCCCTAGGTGATGTGTTCCATTGCTTTCAAAGTCTTTCATTTAAAAATAAAGGCTCTAAAGTTCAGCTCAAGTCATCTGCCTTTTGGTTCCCAACACTGGGTTGCGTTGTGGCTTGCTAGACTGAAGACCCAAGCAATTACTTCCTGACGTACACGATGGACTCGCTCCTGAAGTTACTCCCTAATGCGTGACCTCCTGTCCCGTGCTCATTTTCGGCTGTAATGTCATGCGGCTGGCATGGATGGACCCGTGTGTGCGCAGGGAATGCATCTCTGAGGGCCGCAAGCCTGGGGGCGTAAACACAGCTGGGGACATCAGAACTGGAAGGGGTTGTGCCATGGGCTCTCCTGAAATTTTTGCCAGGTGTTTGGGTCCCCGAGGGTTATCCTAAACTTACCAGGACTAAACTTGTAACTCCTTAAAAAGAAAGGGAGTCAGCGAATCCACTGCTGCTGTTCGGTGCTCATCTCTGCTGTCCTTCCCTGTGCTTTTTGGGATGAATGTCGCCCAACAGCGTGTCGGGAACGAGCGCCGTCGCCTGGCGAGGAGAAGCCGCGTAAAGCTCCCCTTGGGTAGGGGCGGGCGCTGCTGCCCCTGCTGTCACCGTGCTCTGCCCTGGCCCCCTGCCCCTGCCCACGCTGGCACGGGGCCGTGCGCCTTGGTCCGCCCCTGAGCCCTGCCTCTCAGGTGAGGGGAGCAGGCAGTGGTGTCCCCCCATCCCAGGCGGGCTGTAAGGGCTCCTGCGAGGAAGCCCCCGAGGGCACGCGCTGCTGCGGGCCCCACGTTACCTGGGACTTCCATCCGCTGATAATACTTGCTCGCTGCTGCTTTATTTTTTCCAAAATTGGTAATTGTTTTGATATCTCCATCAGAGTATCGGTACCCCGTTCCCATTCTTACAGACAATCCCTAAATGGTGGGTGGTGGGTTCAGGTTTTTTTGGTTTGTGGTGTTTTTTTTTTTTTTTTTTTTAAAGAAGTGCTATTAATTGGCTTTACAGTTGCCCTTCTAGATCAGCAGTCAGGGCGCTAAATGAGATCTGACCATACAGAGATTCTTTGTTAACCCTTTTGCCATCTCTTGTCTCCACAAATACAAACCAGTACCGTTTCTGCCCTGCGTTCACCTGGTTTTTGTTGGTTTTACAAGAAACAAGGCAGCAATCTTCTATAAACCAGTGCTGTCATCACTCCCCCTCTTCTTGCTGCCTTTATGCCTTACAGAAAAAATAATACCTACGCTTGGCAACGTTGTGCTCCTGTGTAGTTGCAGATAACAGTCACTTCCTATCCAGAACCTAACGATACTGAAGGACAAAGGAGGTGGTCGCTCCTTCTCTTCTTTTGCTTTTGTTTTTTTCCCTAAGCAGATGTGCAAGTGAGCTGCTGAAATAGTGTGATGGTGTTTTTGCCCCCTTCTCTCTGTGACCCAGGTTCTGCCCCTGCAAGCTGAAGGGGCTGGGACGGCGTGGCGTTAGCCGGAGGAGCAGCCCGTGCGCCCGCGTTGCTCCCCGTGCTCTCCCGGGGCAGCGGGGCTCTGTCCGCTGCGGTCGGCAGCGGCGGCCCCGTACGGTGGCGGGCGGCACGGTGGCGTCTCCTCCCGCCTTCCCGGCCCTGCCTGCGGCTGCCCGCTCTTGGCAGGAGGAATTGATGGCCAACAGAGACTGGCTCTTTGTCAGTTTGAGTCTCTGGGGCAGAGCCTGACGTGCCGCTTGTGAGGAGCGACCGTTCCCGACAGCCAAGCTCGGCGTGGTGCTCCCTTTGGACAAGTGATTGATTCCTCCGTAATATTCTTAAATGGGAGCTGTATTGGGATCCAGTGTCATCTCGGGATCGGAGAGACAAGGTCTTTAGCATTAATTGGGCCACCCTGTGTCAGGTGAACTCCTCTGCTTATGGGCCAAATGCAGATGTCACTTGGAGTGACTGTCCCGGGGGAGCACACGTGGCTGTGGAGCATTACTTGTTTTGATCCGTGCGCCTTGGAAAGCGGCTATGGCTGCTAGAAGTGGTTGAAATCACTGCTTTTGACAGAAATGGTCATGGATCAGAGGGACTCGGAGACACAAATAGGGGTGGGGTTTGGACGTCTGTAAGAATCCAGCTGTGCTCGGGAAGGTCTGAGAGCTCCCAGCACTGGTGCCTCGGTAGGGACATGGCAAGGTCCTTGTCAGCTGCACGGGGGGGGTGACAGCCCCAGCCTGGCTCCCCAGTGACCACATTGGAGTCACTGAGACTGGTTGGCTGCTGTAGAACAGCTTTTGGATGGTATTGATGGTTTTTAATAAATATTCCACTAAGTGGCAACTGAGAGCAAGAGCAAACTGGGTAGTTCTGGGTTGCCCTATCAGCGCTTTATTCCCCCTTCTGGGCTTCAGGGTTTTCCCATTGCTTGAAAGAAAGTCTCGCAAAAACGCTGTTTAGTGTTTGGGTGAGCGGCCGTTGGAGTTGCTCAAAGCCCCCTGCGTGTAAGGCCGGATGGGGAGGAGGCTGGTGCAGCCCCAGAGCTGCCCGAGCACGCACTGGTGCAGATACCACGAGCTCGCAAAACTATTTTGCTCCTGCGACTAGTGGGGGGTCGATACAAAACTTAAAATTTGACGAAGCTAGCTATGCGTGTGGGTGTGATACTTGATAAATGAAAGCACGTTCGGCGGCTGGCTGTCTCCCTTAGCAGTAGAGGGCTGTGTGGGGCAGCAGATGCACAAGGAACGCTGCCCATCCTGTGCAAAGAGGTTCTGAAGCCCTGCGGTGGCTCGCTCCTCTCTTCCTGTATTTGATGCCTTAAAATGAGTTATTAACTTGATGTATGCAACTGCTGGAGGTTGATGCATGAGCCGCTGCAGGTACGTTGTATTTGGCATACCTCCGGAGGAGCAGCAGGTCAAGTTCTAAGGACACAAGCAGGAAAACAGCAGTGAAGCCAAGGGAATTGCTTTTGCCTAGCTTGCAACGTAACAGGGGGGTTGGCTGGAAAAACAGCAAAGAAGTCAAGCACGAGAAGGTGTGGAAGACTTAAGTGCAGACCAGACCCATGCTTTGCTTTTAAGCGTGTGTGGTTTAGAATTATTAAGTTCAGCATAAATAGGGACATAAAAATAAAAAGATGACCATTTAAGTATACCTCCCTCTACCCTCCTGAATAGTCTTGACCCCACAGAGGCATGGGCTCTCCCGTGTCTGCTTGCTCTTCCAGCGTTTCCTTTAGCAACTCTTGCTCAGGACCTTCTCCATCAGCAGCTTTCCTTCGGATTCAGGCTGGCCCGGGGACTGGAGCCCACCTGCGAGCCTTGTCTGTGTTTCAGCTAGGGCTGGCTGGTGTTGAGCTGAGTCAGGTAAGGACATGCCTTCCACTAACCACAGGCCTGATGGTTTTAAGGTGTAAATCAACACACAGTCCACCGCAGGCGGTGGAGTTAGGCCAGCTTCAACTTACTCAGCACTGAGTATTATTTGTAGAGGAAGAAAAACTCCGACAGCAATTGCTTCACGGTGCGTTGCCCTGCTGCCGCTGCAGCTCTGAACCCGTGAGATGGGAGCCTGTGCTGGTACTGAGAGCTGCTGAGGGTCGAGAACGCTGGCTTTGCTGAGTTCAGGAGGAGGTGCCGCCGCGGCGCTGTGTCGCTTTTGTAGAGACCTTCCCCGGTGCTGTCTGTGTGCAAAACATCTGAGCTTGCTGTAGCCCCTCGCTGGTGGAACTTTGCGTGGGTCTGTGTGTATCGGTACAGATACCTCTGCATAAATCACTGTATGGAAAGAGTGATGTAAACTTATGCCAACATGATCTGCATGTTTAGGTCTGGAAGAGTGCTCTCTGCTAGCTGCTTTTGTGGCTGCTGCCGGTTAGCTGTGAAATCTCCGTGCAGTCAGTAAAGGCTCCTAGGCTGACATCTCCGTGCTGTCAAATTCGGTTCCCCGTGTAGCCCGGGATGATGTCCAGGAGCCCTGGTTTGTGTGTCTCTGCGTTGTTGCAAAAGCTTCAGTGCCAGGACTGAAACAAAGACCCGACTCCCAGGAACCGAAGGCTGGATACGTGCTCCTACGCCTTTGTACTTGCTTCAGTTTGACCACGTAACAAAAAGCAGGCATATGCAGTTTTAATGGTTTGCTAGGTACGAACAATAATTATTTTTACAGGTGCTTTAAAAATAATTCGTAGGTAGATCACAGGATCCATCCTTCTCCGGTTCACCTAGTCCAAAAAATAAATTCTCCTGCTGTCAAATTACAAAGAGAAAGCAAACACAGGTCTGTGTTTCAGGCACAGTTTTGGCCTAAGAGCTCCGGCCCCTTCCAGAGCTGCTGCCCCTTCGCTGGGGACGGTGTCGCGCGGGGCGCAGTGACCCGAGCCCGGGAGCTGGGGCGAGTCTCGGCCGTCGAGTGCCACCCGCCGGGTGAGGAGCTGTGTCGTCTCCTCAGACTTAAGGGAGGCTACCTCAAATTCAGGTTATCCATTTCCTTCTTTTGGAGATGCTGCTAGTGGGAAACTCACCCTAATTGTACTGGGAACTTGGGGGGGGGGGGGAGGGGGGGAGTTTGCTTACTTATTTTTTTTAAAACTTGCTTTAAAAAAAAAAAGCGCTGTGTGTCTGAAAGATGCCCTTTACTTGGACTTGCAGCTCCCGTTTATTGCGAGTAGTCAGCAAACGGGAGTGGAATCCTCCTCCCTTAAGGAAATAGTTTTGGAGATAGTAAACATTTTTGGAAGGGGGGGGGAAGGAATAAACCTTCGTCTCTACTTAATGTGTGGATGATAGTTTTTTGTAAACAGTAGGCATTGCTTAGTACAATATACTGGGGGGGGGATTTACCTCCCCTTCCCTCCCCTATAAATTACACGGTCATGCAGGTTGTGATGAGCAGGTCGTGTGGGAGGAGCAGGCTGGGCTGGGCTGGGCTTGGCTCAGCTTGGCTGGACTCGTACAAGGGCACCCAGGCTGGTTTGGGTGCACGAGGGACTGGCCAGTTCTACCTTCCATCCCAAGCTAGCTTTTCTCATGGCAGAACGTTTGGGTTTGCTTGCTATCTTTCTGTTCTAAGTTCATTTGTTCAAGTCTGTGAGGTTGATTTATTTTAACACTAGGATTGCATTTACCCTCTGTCACACCTTTCAAAGTTCCTGCATTAGCCACTAAACCTTTGGAAATATGTAACTTGCGAGCGCGTCAGGGGTATTTTGCTTGAGAAGAGTTTCTTTTTTTGCTAACACAGGCAATCGCTGTAGGGGTCAGCACGCACGATAGATGGAAAAAGTTTTTTTGCTTCCTAACTGCCCACAGTTAGGTCCTACAGCCCTGGGAGCCGCTGTTACGCTGCTGAAGTGGGGATGACCTGAGAGATAACACGGAGAGGACGCAAGGTGTTGTCTCTGCCACCGTGAGTTTCTAGGTGTATCGTTGTCCTGCAGTTATTTGGAACTGAGGACAGTAGGCAAGGTTGGGTAACATCTACCAGATATTTTCAATTATTGGAAAATAATCCTGGTAAATCCTGTGCATAACATGGGTAGCTGGGAAGATGATTCACAGTCCTTACGGAAATTCCTGTCATTCCTGGGTACTGAAGTGCCAATTGTCACCATTTATTAAGGTTCCTAGCTCAGCCGGTTCGTGCCTGGAACATGGATGGAGCACAAATAGCGCTAACGAGGGGGAGCTCCTGTTGGCTGGAGCTTCCATGCCCTGGTCGCTTGTCCTCTTTACTTGGGATGCACAGCACAGCCCTGTAAACACAAAGACAACTTTGAGCTCGTTCATTGGAACATAAAGGCAGGTTCTGGTCTGCCGTGGCCGCGATGGGCAGGCGGCTTCCCTCCGAGGCCAGCGGAGGTGCTCCACGCTTGCGCCGCTGGGGTGGGAAGCGGAATCCCAGCAAGCGTGCGTGCTGCTCCTGGTGGTCCTGCCCCCGCGGCCCTGGGACATTAATCATAGAATCATATAGAATCATAGAAGGTTTCGGGTTGGAAGGGACCCCTAGAGGTCATCTAGTCCAACCCCCCTGCAGTGAGCAGCGACTCCTTTAACCAGATCAGGTTGCTCACAGCCCCGTCCAACCTGGCCTGGAATGTTTCCAGGGATGGGGCCTCCACTACCTCCCTGGGCAACCTGTTCCAGTGTTTTACCAACGCGTGCTTCCGAAGCAGCGGGCGCGCTCAGCCTGGAACCCTGTGGGGCTGGGCTCCTACTGAGCGCCCCCGCGGGACCCGCGCTCCCCGGGCCGAGCACGCCACCCAGCACCGCTGCGGGGGGAGCTCTGGCACCCTCCTCAGCCTCGGGGACTGCCCCGTGCCCGGCTGCCGGCCGGCTCCGGAGCGGGCGAGTAGTCCCCTTGAGCTGACAGATACCTGGTAGGCGAGTCCCTGGGTTTTTTTATGCAGGCTTATATCCGATGAAATCTCCCAGTTTTACTTTAATTGCTGTTGGCAACATGTGGTCTCTGATAAAAAACATATTTTCTGTCGAGATTGCATTCATCAGTTGGGCTAATTTTTCCTGGCCCTCCACCCATCAGAGCTTCTTTGGAAAGGGAAACAGCAGCTTGTGGGTTAGCAAATGCCAGGCAACTGAACAAAAAGAGAGAGGGAGGGAGGGAGAGGAAAAAACAACTCGCAAGTCTGTTGCAAAGCATTTGTACAAGAAGTCTTGGAAGGATTTCTTTTTAGCCCGTAGCCCTGTCTATCTGGTGAGCGCTTCGGTGGCAGCATAGAGAACGCGTTGCCCTTGGGGCCTTACGGCCTTTGCGGGATTCGTACTCGCAGCGCGTAATGGATCATGTGCAAAAGCATCGCAAAGACAGCTTGCTTATACTGTCACGGTGCCAGCACCAGAAGCTCGCTGGGTATTTTTGTCTTGGCAGATGCACATTCTGTTGTAAAGGTCTGTTCATCTTGCGCCTGCCTTGTTCTCAGGTAACGTTCAGCACAAGCACGCAGGGGAGGTTTTTGTGTTATGGGGGGGGGTTGGTGACAAGGACATGGGGGGAAAAAAAAAAGAGGGGAACTGGTGTCCGACACAACTACCCCTGCGGAGTTGTCGGTCTGTGGCGTCCCAGATGTGCTGACCCGAGCGCTCCAAGCTACCGCCTCCGAGGCGTCCGTGTGAAGGTGGTGAGCGACCCTGAGCGTGCGTGTGATGGGGGAAAAAAAAAGGCAAAAGTAAGAAGATTTGCTGGGGAGGCACCCTGTCACTCACTGGGAACCGCTATGCTGACTCGCTCAAAAAAACCACCTTGGGTTCTTGAGAACTTGCTCTTGAGTTAACAGAAGGGGGGGAAAAAAAAAGAAGTTCCAAAAAATTGATTAGCATTAGTTTTGAAGCTATGCTGAAATGTTTGCAGGGTTTGCATGCTGCTCTCCATATGTCTCTTTTCAATTACATGTGCTGGAAGAAAAAAATGGCAACGTGTAAAGCGATTTGTTAAAATTGAGAAACGAAAGCACTGCGTGCTCTCGGGCGGCGGTAGAGAGCAGCGACCTTCCAGCCCTTCCCTCGGAAGCAATGCTGAAATGTTTTGGAAACCCGCGTCGTTCGCAAGTCCCTAACGTGGGAATGACGGGTAACGGTTCGATGTGCAGCAGAGCCCCCGTGTTCTCTCCTGGACCGAGGCATGCCCGGGAGCCCGCCGGGCAGTTGCCTGCTCCCCGGCCTCTGGCACGGCCCGGAGCGTTCCAGCGAGAAGCGGGCGCTGGGCGGACAGCAGCGGGCGCCCTTCAGGGGACGCTTCCCGGCAGCCCTGCCCGTTCTCTCTCCCCGTACCAGCAAGCGGGTTTGGTTTCTAAAGGCAGAGAGAATAAGCGTTGTGCTAATAAAAGTCCCTTTCTGCCCAAATCCAAGCTTCCGTCTTGTGAAGTGGATGGCAAAACTCCCGTTGACTTGAGTGAGGGCAGGCCTGGGCCATCTGTCTCTGCTTCTCCCCGCCGGAGACGCGCGCGCAAACGTGCATATTCACCCGCACGCATGGGCTTTCGCAAACCAGAGACGCTCGGTACAATATTGCTTGTATTTCCTGAATGGATTTATAATCCATCCAATACGGTACATTCTGAATGTGTTACAAAAAGGACAGATTTACAGGAGACAATCTGCCTTCATGATGATTGCATATTGTGGCATTTCTAGTCCATATGGATCAGTAAGACTTGGATAGCAGGCATTTGACCTTCAAAATCATGCAAATGTGAAACCAGACTTCCATTTTTTTACAGCTGGGAAAGTCACAGTGTGGCTTCTTCATCTTATTTGGGAGGCAGTGATTAAAATACATTTTGACTTTAGAAATTACTGAGATTTTCCTGCTGCCTTTTTGCAAAGCGGTGGCTTGAGCTCTTTCTCCCTTCTTCCTCACCCCTTCTGGCTAAACTTGACTCATTAACGCCTATGACTCAATGGATCATTTAAGAGGGAAGTTGCTAATTTAGAGCCAGGGGCTAACTATAAACAAGACTTTAAACCTTTTTGCTCGTGCCATAGTTAATCTGTGCTGATAACTCCTGCAAGCCTTTGAAAAGGTCTGAGTGTGGCTTTCTGTCAGCCGCATTAGGAAACTGTACATTTTCTCACTAAGAAACCTTGATTGTGCCAGATCCCATCAGACCGTTAGTGCGGCAGCGTGAATCTCGGTTTGCAGAGTAACAACTCGCCCAGATTCCAGGGACACCATCATTAAAAGAGAGGCTGGGTTCTGCGTTGGTAGAGGTGCGCCAGTGCGTCAGGGCTGCTCTGTACGGGCTCGGAGCAAACGTCTGGCCCTGGCTGTTGGCTAAGCTGAGATGGGAGGGGAGGCGCGCGTCAGACTTCAGATCACGCTTAGGCCTCGGAGACCCCTGCGGGGGCAGATGCCGGCAGCCCCACCGCCTGCCGAGGTGTCGCGCCGTGGACGGCCACGCCGAGGTGTCGCACCACGGACGGCCACGCCGAGGTGCCGCGCTGCGATGTTGTGCTGTGGATGGCCACGCCAAGGTGCCACGCCAAAGTGTTGCTCCGGGGAGGGGCACGCCAAGCACTTGATGCACAGCTCGAGCCCCAGCACAGCAAGGTGGCGTTGGCTCCGGCCGCGCTGTGGCATTGCCCACATGGCTGCCCGGGACTGGTCACATGGGAGCGCGGCGCAGGCCGGCAGAGCCTGGGAGCCTTGCTCAGAGGTAGCCACGGCAGGCCTGCCCGCTGCCAGCGCCTGCGTTTCTGCTGGCTCCTCGCTGCCGGAGCACAGCGGACCACGTACAAGGGTTAGCGGTGGGGCGGTGTTGTCTTCTGGGGGTCCCCTACGGGGGAGAATGCGTCGAGTTTGAGCAAAGTAGCTGATGTAGGGTTTGGAAAAGATTCGAATTTCCTGGTTCCTTGACAAAATACACAAAATACCACGCAGTGGCAGTCCCTCAAATGGCTGCCCTCGCTGCCTTGGGTGGGAGTTGCTTGTTTTCATGAACACCGCGTGGGAAGGCGACGGCTGTCATCTTGCCCCTCTACTCAAAACCAGATCGCTTTACCTCCGTGCGCGTTTTTCGAAGCTGTGGACGTAGCTTTCACTTGCTGTAAAACCGTGTCTCTGCTCGGTGTTCTCTCAGCAGTTGTTAGAGGCTCAGTGCTCTACGCCGGTTTTATTGCTCCGTGTTCCCAGCCTGAGCAGCGCTGCTCGTGTGCTGGCTGGAATGTTCATGAAGATGCTTCCCTGCTTTTAGGAATACCCTGCGTGGTGAAGCCTTTGCATCCAATAATCGTGCCTTCTCACAAGAAGTCGTGCATAAACTCCTTCGTTTTTAATCATTAGGTGCCCAGTTCCTCCCTTGTGAATTATTTTTTTTTTTTTAGAAAAACAAGCAAATTTTTGCACAGTATTTTGGCTAGAGCCATAAGACACAACTTCCTCATACTACGTGCATGACAGAGTTATTTCATGCACTCCAGAAGGAACGCGTTCAGTCCTAGGTGAGGAGAATCCACCCTGGCACAGGGCAGAGGCGCGAATTACACATAGGGTTTAGTTTGGTTTCCCGCAAGATTCTTCTGGGTCTGGATTGTAATTCTTTGAATTGCTTTTTCTGATGGTTTTCTCGGTTCCTTCCTAGTCTTGATGCGTCTACAGAACTTGATGCCATCTATAAACACTGCACCCTCTTTGACAGAGAATTTTGTCACCCACAATCTCCTACAAAAGTTTGATTCCACCTTTTGCCTGTTGAAATGTGATGACTGGTTGGTGTGTGTTGTCCTTCCAGCCAGTTCGGCCTTAGCCGTGGCGTTGCACCTCTCAGGTTGTGACTGCTCCGACCTGCTGGCGGCGGCGAGGTTTTTTCCCACGTGTGCTCTGGGATGGACTGTTCAGGAAGGTCAGGAATGGTTTCGGCACACCTTGGTCTGTTGCAAGGCCGTACCCAGCCTACTGATGGCTGATGTTGGGAGAGGTGCTCTTGGGTACCCTTCACGTGAGGTCCTAACTGCCCTTCTGATCTGAGAAAGGGTGATCCAGCAGGCGTGGCGGAGGCGTTCCTGCGAACCAGGACGGAGGTAGGATGTTTAGGGATAGGTAAAGAGGGAAAGGATTTTGTGCAGTCTAGTTGAGTTTTTTAGAACAATTCTCTGTTTCTTCAGTTTTAAAATTAACTCATGGACAGAAGTTTCTGAAGTTTCTGTAATTTAGTGGCCATATGCCACAGAACTGTTTCCTGCTGTGAAATCTGTCATGGACAAAGAATTGAAAACAGAAGGAAAACCTACACTAATATCACCAGCTCCATGGAAGAGAAAGGAGGAATCTCAGACTCTGGATACTGGCAATCGAAAGCAGTAATTAAGGCCAACATCTGACTCCTTCGTTAAAAGAAGCCCTTGAAAGAAATGTCTTGTCACAGCACGAGCAGAGGAGCGGGTCCAAATAACGCTGCCGGCGTGTTTGTTTCCCATAAACAAAACCACCCCAGTTCAGACGACGCTCTGCAATGCAAGCAGCAGATTTGCAGATTTCCAAAGCGTGGTTCCTTCCACTGGCGTGACGAGGGCCGTGGGTCTTGTCTGCCCCACGAGATTCCCTCATGGAATCTTGGTGAACGAGAAGGGAGGGATTCAGCCCATGCACAGGCAGACGCTACCCCAGCACCGATTCATGGGTGGTGCCAGGCTGCTTCCCTTGGTGCTGGCCATGCCCGTTGTGCTCTACCTCATCCACGGGAGAACGCGTATTGGCCGGTATGAACGGCGCACGCCAGCCGAGGCCGTGGGCCGCAGCAGCCGTACGTAATGGGCAAGGTCGTTTGTCCCCCCGGGTTGGAAACGGCTGCGGGCTCCTAGAGGCTGAGATGCTCGAAAGAGCTGGACGTGCTTTGTTTCCTGAAGGATGCGTTTGCTCTTCCTTTGGTAATTTTGGCAAACGTAGCTGGAGAAAGTTGGAGTTGGGTGAGGTTTTTGTTTTGTAAAGCTCCCTTTTTCAGAAGAACCTACGGTGGTATTACTGGACGATAAATGGGAAAAACAATACAGGATTCTTTTTCCTCTGCATTTTCTTAGTTGTGTCATTTCAAATTGCACAGTCCATCTCTGCTCCGTGCCCTGCGCCTGGCCTTGCTCTGCGGCAGCCGATGGCTCGGGGCTGGCGCGGCTCCGATGGACGGGTTTGCGCGGGGCTGGAGCCTGGGAAGCAATTGCCCGGCGCATCAGCCCTGGGCGGGCCAGGGAGCGGGCAGTGCTTGGTCCTTGGCGCACGGTGGCAAACGGGTCTGAAAATAGGCAGTGGGGGGCCAGTCTGTGCCCCCTTACACCACCCAAGAGATGGGGGTGACGAGGGACGACGCCAGCGTTGGGCTGCAAGGAACCGTCCATCCTGAGACCTGTGCAACAGCAGACACATGGCAGCGCTTGACAAATTATGCATTAAACTGGTAATTAGGGAGAGCAAGTAAATAAGAGTTTTTACAGTGAATATTCAATCTTCAGACGCCCAGTATCGCGTGCAGGGCGGTCTGTTATTATTAGTTACTACTGGGAAAGCAGCAGACCTTAAAGATAATCATATTTACTGGAACGTGTTTGTCAGGAAGCCAGCTTTTCTTTGAGAATGGCTTTTATTCTCCCTCAAGCACCGATTGTGGCAGCTACTTGTGTTTAACTCCTGCTGTTCCTGCCTCTCCCGTAACTGCGCCCGTTCCCCGGCCTCCCGCGCGTTACCCCAGCGGAGGCCCGCGGCGGCCGGACGCTGACCGCCCCCTGGAGCCCCTCGGGGCGGCAGGCTCAGCTCTGAGCGGAGGGGGACGCCTTCGTCCCCTGGGTTGGGCTGTGGGGCTGCTGGGGCGTCGGGGCGGAGAGCGGCCGTGGGGGGGGCAGCCCTCAGCCGGCCAGCTTGGCCGCCGCGAAGGCAGCTGGCGAAACAAAAACAGGAGAAATGCCAACGAGGGCGCCGGGACACCCTCGCCTTTTGGGGTCCTGTCTTTGTGTGGGGGACAGAGGTTCTTGTACTGGGGGCGGAGGTGCGGGATAGGGTTGGCCGGAGAGTCAGGCTTTGCTGTGGGAGAGACCATCCGAAAAAGGCACCTGCACTTCTCACCAGCATTGCCACCGGCAGCGTGGGGCTTCCAGAGTCACTCGTGCTGTATGTAGCGCCCAGAACGGAGTCTGCATTGCCTTCTAACCATCGCCGAGGGAACTGTGACCTTTGCTTTCTGAGTCTGAGCCCAGCAAAACAGCGACTGCACCCTCTGTTGTTCTCAGGACTGCAGAAACCCCCAGTCAATCACAAGGCTTTGTTCTCTTTGTACTGTGTTTGCACGTGGAAATACAGAACGTTCAGACAAAAAACTCTGTTCAACAGGGAAAATCAGAATGAAAGTCACAAGGAAGTGAATTCCCTTGATCGGAAGTTCCCGTGTCATTTGGAAAAGTGATGTGTTGTCAAAACACGCTAACCGTTTCGGTTCTGACGAGTTGTCGCCGTGTGACAGAAGCTGTTCCGTCGCAGCGTCTCTGACCAGCTCGGCTCACGTCCTGAAATGGCACTGGGCGCCTCTGAGGGCTCTGGGTGACTTCTGCAAACCACGCTTGCCCAAAAGCGGAGGTGGGATTTGCAGCGGGTCAGCCCCAAGTGCCTTGCCCCGTGGCCCTGGGGGGAGCTCGTCCCTGGTGGTTCAGTCTGCGGTTGGCAGCTTTTTTTTAATTTTGAAGGAATGCTTCTAGGGAGGGGAAGGGACCCCACCGCTCGCTCACCAAGGATGCTGCCGTCGGAGGTCATCCGGTTCGCCCGCCGCGCCGCAGCGCGATCAGCCGTGGCTCTGTCATCTGTCACGTGTGTTTTCTTGTCTTAACTTCAGCGATGTTCCGTTCAGTTCCCTTTGGCGTGGGTTCAGGCTGGCTCCCAACATGGCTACGTCCTTCCAGTGTCCCCTGCGGTATCTCCTGACAAAGGCTGGCAGTGAACCCTGAATTTGCTGCCGCGGATCAAGGGGCCAGCCTGACACCGGCTTCGCAGGGCTGTGAACCGAGGGCCGACGGGAGCCGGGGTATCGGAGAGCGCTTCTGAATTTCACACTGTGACATTCTGTTGGGAACAGGTGCCGCCACGCAGAAGGTAAAGCCAGCTGCGAAACGTGCAGGGGATTGTGGTGCAGGAACTCCTTCGCAAGGTGATGGAAACAGCCCGACTGGCAGGCGACTCTGATAGTTCTGTCTCCTGGTACCCAGATACTTCAGTAAAGCATCGAGCTAAACCGTGCCTGCGTAGCTGAGAAATACATCGGGGTATTGAGTAAGACTTGGAACATCCTGGAGATGTTTCCCTGGCTTCATTTGGCACAGAGAACCTACGGGTTTGCTTCCAAAGCCATCTAAAAGGTTATTTGGAAGCGTGTTGGAACGTGACCCCCTTAGCTCTTTGGATTTAAATGATGTTACCAGCAGATAATGTGGCTGCAGGCTGGGGCGAGAGCTGTACGCTCCTGGCGAGCCCAGCAGAAGCGCGTGGGCACTGTGGCCGCCTGCGCTCCATGTCCTGAGCTCTGTAATCGATGAGATCAGACAATTTGGGGGGAAAGAAGAGAGAGGAGATATGAGAATGGGTGTGAATAGGAAAGGAAGCTATCCAGTTTGTTACCGGGGTGGAACAAGATGGGGTGTGACATAGATATTGAGCTGTAAGCAGTGAGAGATATTAAAAGCCGAGGACCTCCACAATATTGGGCAGAATCGGGTAGATCTTTTGCTCCTTACCGCTTCGGGCCAGATGCCGTCCCCTTTTCCAAGGCACGTACCGTCATACTTTTATAGCAGTCCTACGTAGCTGATGTCAGAAGAGCTGTTCTCAGTTGGGGCAGCAGTGAAGATCTGTTGTAGTCTATAGCTCCTCAACTCAAGTTTTGGCTTTCACAAAGCCGTCTTTAGAAACTTGTCCCACCTCTTTCCCCAGCCCTCGTGGCGCTGGGTTCAACCCAGCTGGAAAGGGGCTCCTGGGAAGGAGAGCACTGCGCGCCGGGCTCGGCAGGACTGGTTTTGGCGCACTCTATTTCCCACATTGACACCAGTACAAACCCAGCTTGTACCCTTCGTATTATCGCTGAATCTTCAGAGGCACAGTTGCTCTTGGGGAGAGAAACTGAGCTGCTTCTGTGTAAGAGATGAACCAGCCCTATGGGTTAATGCATCACCTGGGCCATAGCCAGGGGTGGGGGGAACAAGTCCATCTTTGGAGGGGTTATTTCCCTTCTGGTGGGCAAAATCTACCTTGGCAGATTCTGAGTTGTTCTGGTTTAACAAGCGTGTGTGTTCCAGTTTGAGCGGTTAAGTTTCCATGGAAATTGTGTGCATCTTTCGGGTTCTAAAATGGCTCCACATGCAATCTGGATTTTAGAATTAATTGTTAGCTTGTAACTTTTTTTTTATGCTACCTTTTGATAGAGTTCTCTTGATAAGTCATGGATGAATAGTTTCTGAAGCAAGCGATCCCTTGGTGGAGTTGTCTAATCCAGCAGGACTATCGGCTAACACTCACCTAAGAATGCTTCTGCTGGTGTATTCGGTAAGCCAAAACCTCGGCTGACGTAGCATGACGTAGCTCTGTTAATTTGCTAGGTCTGTGCTCCCCAGGGGGGCGAGGGGGACACTCGGGTCTGCCGTGTGGCCCTGGACATGGGGCCCGACTCAGCTGGGGCGCACAGGGCTGCCTTGAAAAGCTTTGGGGCCAGTGTTTAATTTGAGTTCCAGTAAGGGCTCTGTTCATTCGGCTGGACGCAGGTTTTACGTAAGGACGGGCACAGATGAAGGGATGCAGAGGTACGCGTGCAATGCTTGTGCGAAGGGTGAACTGGGAGGGAGCCGCTCCGGTTCAGAGGGGGCGCTTCGGTGGAAACAGCAACGGTGTTCCTGGTGCAGAAGGGTGTGCGGAGCCCGATGAGAGGTGAAGAGATGCTGGCTGCTGCAAGGAGGCCGTCTTGGTTTAGAGACCATTCTTAATTTTGCTTGACCTTTTTCTTGGCTAGCATCGCGTGACTCTTACCAGCTTAAGTCCCTTTTACAGCGGAAGGGGTCGGCCCGGGCCCGTGCTGCTGAGCTGCTGCTTTTCGGTACGCAGGAGGCAAAGCGCGTGCGTGCGTGTGCGGAGCTTCCGAACTCGGAGCGGCATCAGCTGGATAGAGGCACCCAGCAGCCGATCAGTGATGGTTAAACAAGACCCTCTCTGCGAAGAGGCCTCTATTCTACAGCGGTGGCAATTTTTTCTAAGTGTCTCTTCTCCACGTAGATACATTCACAGGCAGTTTAAAAAGTCACTGAAGGAGAAGGTACTAGACTTTTGGGTTGGTAATCTGTGCCTTGAAATGTAAATACGTATTTGTGAACAGCTCCAGAGGAGTCATTTGGTTCCAGCGGGTCAATAATCTGCATTTTAGAAGACTCTGAATACATATTTCCATAATCTACACTTTAGAATCACTTTGGTTGGAAAAGACCTTTAACAAGTCCTTAATTATGTCTTTACATGACAGATCACAACGGCTCTGAAGGAGCCGTTAACGTTTGCTGTGTCACTCCTAATAGACTTCCCTAAGGACTATATTCCTTGTTGGTGTTGGTGCACCTGAAGGCAGAGGCTGGTGGTGGCGAGCGGGGCTGGGGTCACGTCACGTATCACCAGAAGCTTTTGTTACAGGGATCCTGCCGTTTGATTCAGCTGGAGACGGTTTGGGCCGTGGTGGTGGCGGTGCAATAGAAATACAAACGTGGTCACCACCAGACCCTGCTGGCAGACCCACATGGATTAATACCAGGAGAAAACTGGCCGCTGTATTTCCCCCCGGCCCTGGGTCAGACCTTTTCTGAAGATGCAGCTCCCTTCGCTAGGAGCAGACAAAGGGAGTTCAGCCTTTCCACGGCCTGTGGGTGGGTGCAGCTGCTTGTGGGACGACGAGGAGCCCCGTGTGTTTTAAACCCCACCATTCCACTCCAACCAGCTCTAAACGAGCACAGCCTGCAACTTGGCGTTCGGCGAGCGCGATAAAAACACTCCCACTAAATCTTTGGGGTGTTGGACAAAAAAACCCACATCCATAAGCAGCGCTGCTGGGATGTACGAAGCAGAAGGGCTGGAAGGGCCCTGGGGCACGGCTGCTGCGGGCCCGGGGGTGCTGGGGTCTGTTGGGTTGGTCCTGTGCCTGCGGGCTGGCGTGAGAGCTCCGCTGGGACGCCAGGACGGCGCTGCCAGCTCCTTCCGCGACCTTTGGGAGAGCCCTGCGAGCCGTAGAGGTTTGGGGTGGTGGTAGGTGGTGGGTTTATGGTTGGGGTTTGGTTGGTTGGGGTTGTCTGTCTTTTCTTGGACAAGAGCCTGCACAATATGTAGATACTTGACAATGTCCAGAGAAGATCTTTGTTCATCATTCCCCGCTGCGTGCTTCACGCGGTTCTGCCGGTAACATCCAAAAAAACGCAGGAGGCGAATTGTGCCCTGTTTGACACTGACGCAGAGCTGTTGTGGTGGAAGTGACAGTGCCTGTGCCTTTTAAAAAAGGGTTGGGGTGAGAGATTAGGTAATGAAATACTGGTAGAGAGTATCTGTAGGCGGCTCTCCACAGCCAGGTTCACCCCGGGAACAGCGCCGGGCGCTCCGCGGAGCCTCTCGCGTGTCGGAGCAGTTGGTGCTCAGCCCCCAGCCTCGGGCAGAGCCGGCTGTGCTGATGGAGCTCGGGCCAGGAAAGCTCTGAGGAAGGGCAAGGCTGGGTCGTCGTGGGTTAAAAGACAAATTCTGCAAGGGACCCCCCCTTCCCGGGACTCGCTCCCTGTTCTCCTGGCTATTACCTCCTAAGTATTCTAATAACTCGGGTAAACTGCCGGGACAACAACGCAGCTACAAATGTGTCTGGAGATTCTGCATCTGCCTGCCTTAATCAACTTCCTTCCCTGAATATGAATTGAAATAATGAGTCAATTAACGTTCTCAAATGCCAATGAGATGCAAAAGAGATTGGTGGAGGTGGTAGCAGCGCGATTCGGGAGCCGTTCCAACGCTGGATTTTAACAAGAGTCGCACACTGAGCGTGCAACTGATTATTTATCACACAAAAAGGAGCCTGCCTGGCTCTCCTGCCAGGGCAGAGATCTCCTCTTTACGTCGGGCTGTAAAACCTTGCACTGGTGGGGCAGCACAGCGATAGTGCCCGGCTCCTCGCAGGCCCTCGGGCAGCCAGGTGGGGTAAGACAGACCCAAAGCAAGGCTGTTACCTCCGCACGGGTATCGTGGAGTTTGGGTTACCCTGAAGAACCGAGGGGTCACATCCTCGCAGGTTCCCTCCGAGAGGGGTGCTGGCCCTGCCTCCCCAGGATGGACTGTTTGGGCTCCCACAGGGATGACCTGGCTGTAGAATCTGGTACCCCTGGCAGGTAGCAGATGTTTTTGTTGGGCCTCCCCAAAATCGGGAGGATTTTGGAGGTAGTGGGGTGGCCTGGGGCGTGTCAGCAGAGGGAGGAAAGGGCCAGGCCGGAGCTCCCAGGGCTTGCTGTCCTTTGGGAGAGCGGTCCTAGGGTCATGAGGCGAGGTTCTGGCAGGCCTTGCTGTTCTCTTCTGAAGTGGGCATTGGACGTGCCTGCAGTTTGGGCCACAGTGACAGCAGCAAAAAGGCCGTTAACAGTTACGCCCTGCCAGGGGGGTTTCATCTCCTCGCTCTGCTGCTCTAGTCCAGGTGTATTTGAGGGGAGGTGCCTGAGCCTGGACACCCATCTGACACGGGGGAGCGGCTTCTTCCCTGTCCCTCTGGGTGGATGGGGCTGTATGTGGTCTGCTTAGGCGAGAGCAGATCCGTGCGTGGCGCCGAGTGCTGTGGTGTAAAGTCAGATGAAGGAATGCTTCTGGGCCTGACGTGGCTCTCGTTGCGTGTGCGGCTGTGACAGGGCCTGATAAAGGGACTGGAGCATCTCCCCTGCGAGGAAAGGC
>BOSO01007084.1:0-32100 GCA_018403395.1 Gorsachius goisagi
CCCTTAAGATATTTGCATGTATTGATGAAGTTCCCTCTCAGTCTCCTCTTTCTCAGGCTGAACAAGCCCAACTCTCTCAGCCTTTCCTCATAGCGGAGATGCTCTAGTCCTTTTATCATCCTAGTTGCTCTCCTCTGGACACTTTCTAGGAGTTCCTCATCTTTCTTGAACCGAGGAGCCCAGAACTGGACACAGTACTCCGGGGGGGTCTTATTGGGGCAGAGTAGAGGGGGAGGACAACCTCCCTCAACCTGCTGGCCACACTCCTCTTAATGCACCCCAGGATACCATTGGCCTTCTTGGGAACCAGGGCACACTGCTGGCTCATGGTCAGCTTGTCGTCCACCAGGACTCCCAGGTCCCTCTGGGCAGAGCTGCTTTCCAGCAGGTCACCCCCAGCCTGTACTGGTGCATGGGGTTTGACCTCCCCAGGTGCAGCACTCGGCACTTGCCCTTGTTGAATTTCATCATGTTGCTCTCCACCAATTCTCCAGTACTGTGAACTGAGGTTTTGTCTTCTGAATTCATTTATTAAATTAGTTCATAGCATCTGTATTCATCTTCGAAGGCTTTAAATACAGCCAGCTGAAGCTACCAGTTCAGCAAGTTTCTCCAGAAGTAAATTTTAACTGGAATGAACTGGGAATGAGATAGGGTGGGAAGGACACATGTACTCGTGCTTTTTCTTGTGGAGACTGGCAACCTTAATATTCTTATTTATTTAAAAATCTGTGACTTTTCTAATCTAATGACTACGAGGGAAAGCTGGAAAGCTTTTGGATCCTATGGTTATATCTGCACTGTGTTACCTGTATTGCAGTATCAACCGTATGCAAAACCCTAGCTTTGTTTCACAAGTCATTGGTGCCTGAAAATGAATATGCAGACTGGTACACAACAGTAAATACAGATTTATAAGGGGCAAGGGAGGGTGGGTTGCAGTTGCACTTCCCCTCCATTAGCACTGGCTCCGTAACAGGGTCTGGGCAACTTCTAAGCCTAATATATTAAAACATCAGGTCTTGATGGCAGGTAGTGATTCATTTCTTTTCAGATCACTAGAGTAGCCTGGCTTATAAAACATTAACCAAATAGTTGATGCTAAGAAATCTTTTTTCTTTCACATGCAAAGCTTCTCAAGTGCTTGTGCATTCTTCTTTTGCTGTATCCCTACCTGGCAAAATCCAATCTGAAACAAAGTGGAAGGGTTATAGCTCTGTAAAGCATGTGCAGTAACATCATGCTCGTGCATGTTTACAACTCATGTCATAGACATTGCTATAGTTTAACATCACGCAAATTTGTAAGTGGTTTCACATGGCTCACATGGGTGTTTTCAGCTATAAATGAACAGCTAGCCATGTCATTTGTGCAACTGCTAACAAGCTAATTTTGTCTATCTGTCTTCTGATGGAAGAAACTAAACAAGGTAGTATGAGGTGTGCCTGCTCTCTTTGCTTTATCTTTCTCTGGTAGTTGCTTAAAAGAAAACAAGTTGGTCTTTTTTCTTGTCACTTTTGACAGAAGTGCGAGAATTCTGGTATTTTCATCTTTCTGGAAATACATTGTATGCTTAGCTCTTTCCCAGCTGATTTCACATCTCCTCTCCTGAAATGTTCTGTATGGTAATACAGACTGCTGCTTGTGCATTTACCACGGCACTTTTCAGTGCAGTGTGTGTCAGCTAGCTTTTCTCTCTAGTCTGCAAAAAGTAGTGTTTTGATAGTGTCTGAAGTTAATCTCTGTGTGGGGGGTTGTTGGTTGGTTTTTTTTTAATATTTGGAAATGGAGCAGTATAAAGCACTGGCTCTTTCATTCATTCCAGACCTTTTTCATTTTTAGATGAAGCACTTGATTGATCACTTGTTTGCTTATTTGCTGCTGCTGATTATTTAACAGGGTTAGCAGCTTCCTAACAATCAGATATTGCTCTTTCCCATTTGGTGTATTACTATTCTATATCACTTACTATTTGTCAGGCAATTAACGTTTAATTACACTGTTTCAAGCAAAGGGCAATGTTGATTGAAATACAACCTGGCAGACAGAACACACAATGGAGATATGGAACTTGGCTTTTCTCATCAGAGTTTGTTTTTGCAGCAGTGTGGGGCAACCACCAAGCACCCAGATACTCTAGTCATAACAAAACACCCCCTTGGGACTTTTAATTCAATTTTAAAAATTCATTTATCTTCAAGGAGCATTACAGAAATGATAAATCTGAAACCAAAGTATTCTGTTTTACAGCACAACTGTTTAATCACAAATGGCAGCTCTATGAATTTCCACTTCTCTCCCATTATAGCGTCAACCTGCCAGGGACCGAATGCCTTCACCAGTGAAGGTCATTTCTTCTCTGTTTTTCGATCCTTAACTAACCTGCTGAAATCACTAAACTACCACATTCAGAAAAGGATTTGCCTCTGATACAAATGTTTTTTCCTTGGGAACTGGTCCAAATCCATCAGCTTTTTTCAACACAGTGATATTAAAATAATATTATTGTAATATTACTGCAGTATTGTAATATTATTGTAATAGTCAGATTAATTCTATTCCAAACCAACCCAAATTTCCAAAGCAGTTTTCATGATCAAACCCAAAACCTTCTGATTTGCAAAAAAATAGAAGCAAAGAATACATTGTTCTGGGAGTTTTTGGTAGAAAACTCCAACCAAAAAAGCTCAGACAAACATCTGAGTCTTTTTACTGCTCCAAAAAACAAGATACTAATCATCATCTTGGTCCAACAAAAGCTGGTTTTGTTTTTGTTTTTTCCTGTTTTGTCAGCTCTATTAATTTGATATAAAATTTAAAAATGCCTCTATACAATCCTCAATACATTGTTTTCTGCCTGAAGACATAATAAGGTAGAAGACAGATCATCTCCATGGAATCAAAAAATAAGCAAAGCCTGGAGGTAGTTGAAAAACTCTCACACCATACTCCTTGTGTAAGTGGAAATTGTGTCTGTTCTCAAGCCAGATGAACAGGAATTTCACTAAAGATCTAAACAGAGAAAATAATTTCAGAAAAGTGAACAATCCAAAATGGATCAATTACAGGGTTGTGATTACCATTGTTACCTACATCTGGCAGCAAACCGGTAGCTGAACAATATACAATAATTTGTAAGTCCAATGTTGGCAAATGCTTACAGGTCAAAGCTGGTAAAACTTGTCACTTTTTTCTGAAACCTGATGACAATAGCAAAAAATCCCATTACACACCTGTCAATCATAATAAGATGCATTATGCTGAAGTGATGTAAAAACACAAATAAAACCACTCAAGAACAGCTACAGAAAATGAGTGTCTTCTGCCCACATAGAAACCCTTTCTGTTTCACCCATGTCTTTGCTAATGAAAACAGATTTAAGAGGTGGGATATTTATTATGGAAGCAAGTTAAAGAAAAGGACTTGTCAGTTTGATGGAAGATGTTATTTGTGAAACAAAACCAGAGCATGATATAAATAGCAAGACTAACTCGGGAAGGGCCAGCCCTACGTGGGTAATATGTATATGGTATATGGGTAATAGGTATATTTCTTCTAGTTGATGTAAATAACATCATTCTGGACTAAAAGGTAACAGAAGGTTGAACCAGAGGAAATGGCTGTGTGGAACATATGTCTTCTATAATACTTACCAAATACTGCTCGCCATGGGTGAGAGATTAAATTGTTCAGTACAGCTTAGCTGACATCACCAGGCATATTTGCAACCTGCAACTGCAGGTTTAGTTTTTATACATCCTATCATTGCCACGTTTCAAAAGTCAATAAAATCTTTACTGTGAAGAAAAAAATCTGTTCTTAAAATATGTGCTTTCCATGTGTGCATAATTATTTAATTACAACTGATCTTTCAGTAACTGTGCTAAAAAACTACCATGAAATACAGGTAAACCTAATAAAAGACAGTAAGAGTATATTCCCTCTCCTGTCCTTCTCAAACTCAATAAAAACTTCAAGGCAGCTGGCACAAATGTTTGAATTAAAAGGAATGCCACTGGATGATAGGAGGTTTTGCTCAGATGAATTCTGTTGTTAAACTTGGCAAAAAAAATCATAATATTACTTTCCAAAGTTGTTATTTATTTCATCAAAACTAACATCAATTTTATGTTTTCAGTTGGAATCTGGAGAACTCACAGGACTTGATCCACAGGCCTTAAAAATCAGTGGTCAGTCCTTAACTTTCAGCTTTAAAATAGGGAGTTAACTCTTCAGTTCACTTTGCACAGTCACATAATTTTAGTGCCTGCTTCTATTTTATATTTGAATATTTAGTATTGATTAACTCTGGCAGGGAGCCTTAACCGGTGTCATTAAAATTCCTTTCTGTACAGGAAATGAAGAAGTCTGTGTAAATCTTAGTCCACTGGCAATATACAGATATATTATATACTTTCAGCCTTTCTAAAAAAAACCACAAAAAACAAAAAATGTTTGTTTTATTTATGATTGACCCAGCAACTTCATCAGGAAGTAGCACGAGCAGGTGGTTATTAGAAAATGAAAGATGCCAAGACTAAAAAAAAAAAAAACAACCCAAAAGACTTACCTGAATCTAGAAAAAACACCTGGTTTAATTTTTGAAAAAACACTTACCAGTAGCCCGCTCCAGGGGCAGCGAGCAGAGTTTCAATCTAAGCAAACACAAATGCTGTGCTAAGTACGGAGATACAGATCTTGACTGTCAGAAGGAACAACAAAAATAGATTACTAAAATGCCTACAATGTTTTCCTGCTAAGTCCTAAGCACAAGCCTGCAAAATTAATTGTATATTGAATTTATACTTCTTTTTAAATGAACAGAGGCATCACAAACATAAGAACATTTTACCTAAACCTTCTCCCAGTGTTAGGGATTCATATTGTCACACAGCTCACCTCTGAACAGCTGTGTGCTGAAGAGCAGAACTGCTTTGAATTTTGTCTATCATTAACTGTGTGAGGCAACCTCAGCTGCAATCAAAGCAGTGAGAGTACAAATATGCTTCTGACCAGTCTGGCACGAGCTGAAGTGAGAGAAGGGAACACTATTTCATGACATACCCAAAGGTGTCTGCAAGCCCTCTCTCCAGCAAGTTCCCACTCTGGTACTTTCCCTGTGCAAAAATCCCTGTGGTCAGGGAGATCTGAAGGGCTGAGCAACTAGAAATCCAGTACCCAAATAAATATCTAGATAAATCACAGACTTTTTATTTTTTTTTAAGATAAACATTTTTCTGTTTATTGGATTAGATGAATACTTACCACAAAAATAAAATAGCAATAATAAAAAAAAATGCCTGTGATATTTGAGACTTTTAACTTCATAAACAGTACAAACACAGCAGCTAAATTCAAAGACAATATGAGTGCAGGGGAAAGCTATGTGCACTCCTTACAAAAGCAGCAAGTCTGACCTCCCAAGAACGCTTTGTAACCAAGGTCAGCTTTGGGTGCAGATTTTGTGTGGGGAAAGCAAGTACCACATGAAGTGTTGGTGGATCTGGATTGAGTTTCATGAAACATATCATTTCCTTGAATGAATGTCAGTGAGGGATCAATGCACAAGGTGCATTGGGTTGATGAATATGCCAACTTTAAATTGAAATGGAAAGCCGAAGCCTGGATTATGCTAAATCACCTTAATATTTTTCACAAGATGAGAAAAGAGCACAACAACTTTTTTAAGGGCACTTCACATACTGATGTGAGACACTGAGGTAAGGACAGATTAGGCGATTTATGTTGAAACCCCTTGTTCACCAAAAACTTCCTGCAAGACTGAGCAAATAATTTTGAACCTCAGCTGCCTGCCTGCAAAGTGAGGGTATTGAGGCTCATGAGAAATGAGAAACCCCAGTATTCTAGCTGCGGTCATGTCAGTAAGAAATTCCTGTGGTCATCTGTAATAAGTTTTAGAATGGTAGGTTTCAGTTATTTTTCCCAAATATGTCAGATTCATCACAGTTCTTTAGTGTCCTGGAACAAATATTAAACTTACCTTTGAAGTAAACTTATTTGTTAATATGTCTGTAGTACTTACTGACAGACTAATAATACATCTACCTTGCCAGCTCTGACTAATATTTCCCATGAAAAGCCTATTGAACTCATGACACCTTCCATCATATTTGCCTCTGAAATAGCAGTGTAGTAAGTATTAAAATTATGAAGATGAAACTGGCTGTTCCAAAGTAGCTCATCACCTTGGTAACCTCACTGGGAAAACCATTTTAATAAGGAGGATTCTTTTTACAGCTCGGTAGCTGGAAAGCAGCACCAAAGGAATGTTCCTAATAGCGTTTATTTTATAAGGTAGCTGAACAAGCTTAAATTAGGATGCTCAACTATCCCAGTGATTTTAGAATGATTTGTACTAAAATGCATAAACATCTTGAAATTCCATCCAAGTAGCTTTTTTTTTAGCAGTATTGAATATCCACAACTACCAATTCAAGTAGCAATTACTTGTCACTGACTTGCACAGGTCACAGAGGAAACCAGTGTCACAAGTGAGAAAACAGTTCAAATATCACTGATCTCACCACAGTCCAGTGATACTCCATATAACAGAGTAAACATTACATGCTACACAAGTAAATGAAGGGCAGAGATATCTTCCTTATCAAAAGGGAGAAATAGCTGCACAAGAAATATCAATCTGAAATAAACAAAGCACCATGGAGACATTAATGTGCGCCATTTACTTTAATTAGTAGGTGGCTATCTGCTGTTCTAACAGAAAAGGCACTTCTACAAAATAGAATGAACCTGCACGACTCCCTTGGCAAATGCAGAGCAGCATAACTTTCTTATGAAAAGGGATATAAAGATCAGCACAAAGAAGGCAAAGACAAAAAGCATAAGGAATGCAGCCTCAACAAAATGTTCCACTAAACTACAAGGTGGATGCTGTACCAATCTAATCCTCTGAGAATACAGACATTTTCCAGCTCACGAAGAATCACAGCTGGGAAGTCCTTGCACGTGTTGCAGCAAGTGACATTCCTTTCATTAAATATTTTTAAGCTGCTTTTTAATTTTTAAAAACAGCAAAGAACTTTATTAAAAGAAAAAGTATTTTACTTGCTAAGAACTTGAGGTAATTGTACTGGGGATGTAATTTAATACTCTAAGAACTCTAATTTTATTATCTTTAGCCTTGGTATCTTTCCTTATGATATTGTTGTACTGGAAACCTCATACTGCTTGGGAAAGCACATTTACATGTATGTACTGAACAGTGCCAGTTCCAGAAGGCAGAGAGTTGCCACAGCTCACTGACTTCCTTTCAGTATGGAACTTGCCTGCCAACATAAGGCATACCAATTTTAAGACTTAAGCCTTGCCTTTTCTGCCTACAGCATCACATCATGAGAAGTGCTTACCCACTTGCTTTTTGAACTTCACACTCTAAAAGTAGATGCATTACTTACACATTCTGGTTTTAGTCTTTGCCTTTCTCAGTCCTGGAGTCAAGTAAAAACTCCAGTGCTTCAATTTACATTTCTGTAGGGAATGTTAGTATTCTCTCCCCTTTTTTTCTTATTTGGATGTCTTTTAAACTGCAAGCATTTACTACAATACAAACTATTTCTTTTGTTATCCACAGTAGATTCTGTTTGTGCTTGGAGGAAAACAATGAAATCAGGACTGTTTGTTAGCTCTCTACGGTGAGTAGTCTAAATGTTTAACTTTCAGTGAGATTGCTACAGTCATCTGTTTGACACAGGCTCTTGAGCTTCATCCAGGAATTACAAAGGGGAGAGATGAGCAGAGACGTTGAGGGGAGCAGTCCATGGAGTCACTGGGGAAGCTTGCTATTGAGTTACATAATTTACTTATAGAACAAATAGGTATCCCTGTCAGTAGGATCAGAGAGCTCTGAGACAGCACCTGGGAAGACTTTGCCAGCAAACACAAAAAAAACCCTAAAAAAACCCCCAAACAAACAAACAAAAAAACCAAGAAAGAAGTTGGCTTTCAGGTTGACTCATGCAATTTTCGAAGTCTTAAGCAAGACTGAAACACCGAGTAGATCTACTGGAACTGCAAACAAACAAGCGTGATTGCATCGCTTTTAGGATGAGGGAGAAGTTCCTACCTAGTTCCAGAAGAAGTAAGAGAATGTAATGCTGCCTTAGTGGCAAAAGGCCCCAAAAAGTGTTATCACTGCAGGGATGGTGGGAGGGAATCAATTGACTTAATCTGACTTTAATTAATTCTATAATGAGCATATAATTTCACCCTCCTGCAGTACAGAACATATTAATTATGAGTACAAGAACAAAAACAATAAAATTAAGGCAAAATTAGAGCTGTAATTTCCTTTCCTTCTAGTGCTAAATGGAGAAGGAAAAATAAGGCAGTAGCTCACAGCTTTCTAGCTGGTGCCTGATTGAAAAGAAACCATAGAAAAATCCTGACATAATTAGCTAAGCATACAGCACATTAATTTTTCTAATTTAAACCTTTTCTAGTTGCTTTGGGGTTTTTTTGGACACAGATTTCATTATCTCAAAAAAAAATCTTGCCTTGCAGCCCTTACTGAAAACGTCAGTGTTGTTTCAAGGCAAACAAAGTAAAGAGATGCAAAAGGCCTGTATACATACAGAGAAATTGAAGAGGAGATAGTACAGGATGAAAATATTTTACAAGTGTTTATTAGTTTGGTACGGTTTAAAAGGCCAGAGAATAGACTTATTTTCACAGGTCTTCCAGATCTAGAGAAAATAGCCTTGAAGCATCTTATTCTTGTTGAATTTCTCAAGACCGAACTGTAGCAAAGATCAGAACTAGGCACTTTTTCCAGACAACTGGTGTGACCAGTTACATCAGTCCCTTATATTAAGACCGCATCTATCCAGATGTCATAGTATACTTCCTCCTTCACCCACCAATTGTCTACGGTCAACAACATTTTTCTCTGCTTCTTCCCTTTTAGATACGAACAAGGATGCCTAACCTCCGGACAATGTAGTAAGCGTGGATTCTGTTGGAATGGATCACCGATTCCACTGTGCAGCTCTATGAATTATTTCCCACAGATAGTATCTCCTGTATAAATGCATTGTACTATTACTTTAACTAATAAAGGTCACCTGAAATATCACTAAGGAAGCAGAAAACCTTTCTTGCACAGAATAATCTGTCAGCCTGCACAATATTGTGACAAAGCTCTGGTGGCCTAGGCAGTAGCTACTCAAATCTCTGCAGTAACAACTAGGACAGAAACTTTCCCAAACTAGTTTACCCGTGTCAATGCTAACACCTGCCACATCATCACTATTTTTCCCCCAGCATAATTCTCCTGAAGATGACAAATCTCTTTGGAACTTTCACTTTGCCATTACCAAAAGGAGGGGAGTACCCCTTTCCTCACAGTTACAGTGTTTTGCTTTTGACCTAAGGAAATTATGCTGTCAAGCATTACAGATGATTTGACAGCACTTTACCTCTTTTGTATCTGGAGATTGAAAAGGGGAACAAAGGAAAAAATGGAAAGCATGCATGAAAGCAAAAGAAGCAGAACTAGCTAGCAAAACTCTGAAATCAGGAGGTAAGACAAATAGGTGAACGTACCTGCAAGACCTGTCTTGCTAGTGTGCAAAGATTTGATTCTGCTTGCTGTGTTGTGGTAAGGAAGGTGAGAGCTATACTTGGATTTTTGGAAGATTCACCACACGATAGCAGACACTCCTGTCACCTAGTATGGGATATACTGAATCCAAGTGACGCAGCTGACAAAAAGTTATGTAGTTCCATGAGCTTGTGTACTTTATTACTTACATTAGCTCCTGGGAAAGAGAAAAAGGGATCTCCATGGGCTGTAAATCTTCACTGACACTCCTTGTGACATCATCTCCCTGTACGAGGGAAAGTAAAGGTGACATGTGGTACCTGCCTGTCATGAGTATGGCCAGCATGAGATGTTTCTGATGCTCAGCTGTCTGACCCCTCTCATAGCAGATAGCCAGAATCCAAGCATGGACTGAAGAGAATGAAGTTGCCAGTACACCTTCTCAGAGACAAGTTTTACTTCTCGTTATCCATATTCCTGTAAGAAGGCTAAGGGAAAGGTTTTTAATACTTTGCAGATTCAAACTAAAGCAAAGGGCTTGGACTGAAAAAAAATATCAAAGCATAAACCTCATTGTCCTTCTCTTTGATAAAGCAACCTGTAAAGGTCGCTGACAAAACCTTACAAACTAGCTCTGTTCAATTTGCCTTGCAGTGGCAGATCTAACAGCTGCCAAGTCACAGCACTGCCTCCAACCAATTGCCATGCTGTCAATGGGTATGTCGCAGAAGGTGTAAGTTAGGCTGATTTATCCATAATGGGGACATCAGGAAGGTATCCAGCTACCAGCGTGATGAGTGTGGTGGCTAGATTGGGCAAGTTAACAGGGACACAAATACTGCTGCTTTTAAGCCTGCTGAGTCAGAATTAATAGGCTGCCTTTAGATGGTTTGGACTTTTTCTGCTTTCCTTTGGTATTCCTGCAGTCTGATGTCATCATTCCCAGCTGACTGCAAAACTGATGCAGGTCAAAAAAACCAACAAGAATTAAGTACAAAGAGCACATTTCACCATTAACAAGTTTCTAACCATTACCTGTCACTACCCAGTGTCTCCAATGGCACAGAAGATACTTTGGCCTCTGTATCCACATCTGACAGATCATTGTAGTTCTGTTGGTGGTCTCAAGTGTCCCATTAGAATTAGTTCAAGTCACTCTAAACTGAGTAGCTGCAGTATTGCCCAAGCTCCTTTTCACAGTTACCAAGGTCAGCATCTTCCTGTTATCTTGTAGGTCGGGGGGAATAAGATTTTCTCTTCCTTGTTTAAGAAAAGGCCTCAAAGACACATCTTGTTTCTTTCAATGCACCCTTTTACTGGTAAGACCTAGAAAAGCAGGAATTTAAGAGGGCTAAAACTGTGTAGCCCTGTTGTGTCTTGTGAGATGGGATTGATTTAGAATGATTGGCCTCTTGCACATCCCTGATAACAATTTTGTTATTTCCACTTTAGGACTACTGTGTTACTAATGCCATTAGCTCTGCTGCTGGAGCATACTGTCATGCATGCCATAAAGTTTCATACACATATGGCATTACAAGCATGACAATGTGACATCTGCTCAATTTAAAGCATATTTACAAGAGATTACACAAGCCAGGAGAGTTTATCCTTCTTTCTTTCAGAGATTAGATTTGCTAGGCAAAGCCAAGAATAAATGTATCCTATGCATTGGGAAAGGCTGTCACTTGTTTCAACAAGCAACAGAGTTGTTTCTTGACAGCACTGTCTACTTAAGCTATGGCTGTATGAGGCTGCTGAAAACAAGCAGCTAATTACTATCTATATGCAATGCGGAGCTCTCATCTAGAAATACGGTATTGAAGTAAAAGCAGCTTTGTATTTCCACTTATCATAATAGGCTGCGATAGTAGTAAGACCTCCTAGTTCTGTCTGGTACTGTTCAAAGCAATTTGTGCAGTCATTCCCATTGTTCCTCTTACTACAGTGTTGAAATTGAGGCACAGACAGGTCATCTTTAGCAAGATTATCTCCTTAGACCCAGTGAACTACCATAGCCATTCAGCATTACTTTTCCAGTACTCAATATACATTAGTTGACAACCCTCAGGCTTCAAAGTTCAAAGAATATCAGAATATGAGCATCAGGATAGTTAGTTATCCAAAACAGACAAATCTCATGGTTACAGGAAAAATTATGTTGCTCCCCAAGAACAACAGACTCCCTTCTGCAATGCCTGGTACTCACGCCTCCCAGCTGCTAGTCTATCCTTACTGTTTCTGAATGCTAGCAGGAAAGGGCCTCAAGAGTACTTTCATTATCACTACTTTGCACGATTTGTTTCATATAAGCTGTATTTCAGACAAGTTCAAATGGTATAGACAGAGTGTAAAAATAATCAAATGAAACAGATGTTAAAAAGAAACAATAAAAGCAATGTAATTGTTAACATCACGCTTAGATAGCTCCTATTAATGAAGTACACAACCACCTCAAAGATGTTAATGAACTTTTCAATTTTATTACAAGATAAAGAAATATTATCATCCCTACTTTACAGACGTGATTCCATACCAGAAAGATTAGATACTTGCATATGTTTATCCAGGACATTTGAGGCAGACTAGGGAATAATTCACCTAAAGACTCTGCTGTGCTTAGAGAGGAGTTTTAGAAATACAAGTCAGGGATCACAGAACAGATTTCCACAGCACACTGACCTCCTGTAACCAACATCCACCTTGTATTCTTTGGATGTGGCCTCTCTTGTTTCCACTCCTTCCAGCTTTCTAAGTACATTCTCATAGAAATTAATGACCCCAACATACATCTTGCTCTAGAGTGGAAAAGGAGATCCTGAATGAAGCTAGCAACAGCATTCTGTATGTACAGAAGTCTGGAGACCTAGGATTTTGAAGATGAAAGGAAGATGCAGTAATGAAGACAAGAGGGAGTAAAGGGAACGACAGTGCTCACAGTGTAAACTCCAAATACAGGACAAATAAATAAATAAATAAAAAGAGGTAAAATAGGGTAAAAATGTAATACATATGTAGTTTTCCTAAACCAACTTGCTTATCTCAGTGACTAACATTACCTGCCTGCCAGCAATGATTGGTGGGTGTTGGCAAGTCAAGCTAAACTTATGTTTTACCATTTTTTTATTTCAATGCTTTACATAACAAAATTTTGACATGATAATAAGGCTAAGGTGAGCAGCACACAACACTCCTTTGCCCCCTTCATACTAGGTCAGCTGAGCTCTCCCCAAGAGACAGTCGCATACACAGTGTTCTTATACCTCTCACCACAGCTCAAAGCACTCAGGCATTTTCAGGAAAATCCTTACCATGGAATACACCGAGCTAAGAATGCTTTATGCTTGATCTGAGATTTGGGATATTACAGAACATATTCCAGGCATACTTTCAACAGACTCACACAGGCTCTGCTTTGTACAGTTACTGCATGTATATTTTATGTATATATAGATACATAGTGGTGAATAATTCAAAGAGCAGGATACACTTACTGCAAGGGAGACATGATGCGCTCATTTGATCTGCTTTGATAAAATTATTTTCCATCACAAAATTTGCAGCAATGATGTGCATTTTAAATATTTAATACTATGCAGAGACATCAGCATGTCTTTTCCTTTGAAAAATACTTAATTATATCAGTTTAAAATTATGATCTTAAAGCCAAAATTGTTTGAATTGGGTTTAACATGGGCTAGGAAGTTTTTGTGAAAGTTAACACTTTTTCAACATCCTGTATACACCATGTACTTTACGCAATTTTAAGTGCAAGCCCAGTTATAAAACCTGATCCATAAAAATAACATTATGAAGCTCTATTTCCCCAATGATTCTGTGTACAGTTTGGTTGAATTTAGAATTCACAAGATGCACAGACATGCACACATACACAGACACCATAGCTATCTGTGTTACAAATTCTGTATAATCACTTGGTTCTTTTTTATTCTTTCTTCCCCCTTCAGCAAAGTAACAGCAAAATGGAACCCTATTTTGCTGATAAGTCATGAAACAGGAGTGAAACAACTCAGTCTCTAACCTGGAATTAAGACTCAGTGTCTTTGGTATCAATATTTGATACATCAATCATTACCTTTGTTCAGTAATCTGGTGGGACTTGTAAGGGCAGCTAAAGACAGAGGGCTTGTAAGGTATGCACACAGATGTCAGTTCTTTCTGGTTGCATTTCCAGTTGGCAAGTGTGAGCCAGCTCTGGTCCAGAAGCCACATACAGCCATATTATCAGAACACTGTGGCCAGAATATAAGTTTCCTCTGCTGTATTCTAACAGGGTACTTAAAGATTGTGAATAAGATACATCTGCTCAGACACTCTACTATATGTGACTCCTTGATAAGAGTTAGTTTACACCTATCTGCTTTGACTTTTCAGCAGAACAAACTAATGCAAGTGTATTTGTCAATGTAAATCTGCACGCAGTTTCATGGAACCAAATTAAAAGAATCCAGTATATCCCTTTAATCTAACTGCATAACACAGACAACGGAGTTTTAGTAAGTGTTTGCTACATCATTCTCAAATCTGCTGATTGTGTGATAGTAAGTCTTTCTAGGATGCTATCCAGTTTTAGTCTAAAAAAAAAAGACAGTGTTTCCTGTATGGTTACTTCCCTAGTAAAACTTTAACGCCATACCACATATGACCAAAAGCCTGAAGCCTTAGGTCCTTTATTCTTGTGCTGGTTAGATTAAAAATACTTTTGTCAGAAATAGGTCTCATATAGGTACTTACATCCTGTGTTCAACTTGCCACTTAACCCTTAGCCCATGATCAACAGGGACTGCAGATAAATGGTCACCACCAGCAATCAAGAGAATAATCTCCTCCCTATGCCTAAGAAAAATAAAAGTTACCAGTGCTTTTGGGAGAAGTTGCCATACCAGGCATTCTGTTTGACCAGGTTCGCCACTGTCACAGTAAAGATTAGAGCCATATTGCACCTGGAATTTGACAGAATTTTACAAGCTGTTCATCTGACCCCTGGTATCTACAAGCCTTCCACTGCACTTTTTAGATCTTAACCTGTGCTGCCTAAGCACAAATCCTTCCTTCTTCCTAGCTACTGCAAAGTCAGTAAAAGCATGATCTTGTTCTGAAGTCATTAGAGGTATCAGCACACACAAAATCCTAGAACACAGTGCAGCTGAATGTAATCGCTACAGACTCACTACAGTCAGATCCCCCAGCACAGTGCACTCATTAATGGCACCCTTGGAAATTACCAAGTGCTTAGAAATAACCTGGGAGCTAGACATGAAAAGTGTTATTAAAGGACATGTCACTTTTCCTAAACATAGGAAGAAGTTGTTTCAAAAGTTGCAGTTTCTATTGTTATCTGGTTTTAAAAGACCACAGAGATAAAAACCTTAAAGTTTTCCACAATCAAAAAATTCCTGTGTTGGGAAGGTTACTCGACACACAGGCTAGATCTTTATCCTATTACTGCTAGCCAAACCTCATTACACCACAATAGATAATTCTTCATCTACTTCATTGGACAAAGTGTTTGTACCTATCTTTTAATCAGTCCATTCTTTTATAGCCTCCTTTTATATTTCTTCCTGAATCTCATGTTACTACTCCACATTTTCTATGCAACACTGACAGAAGAGGCTATAAATTAAAAGTATTTCCACTGCATTCCAAAAGTATTCCATGATGCAGTTGGCATAAGGTTGAAGTACATTATCTTTCTCAGCAAAAAACCTACTATTTTCTGCCACTATAATCCATTTTCCAGATGAGACTTCTGAAATCATTGTTCTTTACTGAAGAGCATGTGGGAAAGCGTATCAAGAAAAGAAGTTCTTTATTGGATGCTTCTCCTTTGCCTCATACTTAATTCCACTGGGTTCTCATCCTTCATTGAAATGAATGTCCCAAACAAATATTAAACCTCTACATTCAGCTTAAAAAAAAAAATCAGTATCTTACTTTGTTCTTTAAAAACTAAGCAAACAGACAACACATTTTTGCAAATTGATGCTCACTGTCGAAAACCATTCTCCTGAGGCAAGATCATATGTACCTGAGCTGCAAATAGTTTGTGTATCTAAGGACTATATAAATAGAGAAAGTAATCATTAAGTAGTAGAATATCATATTAAACCTTAGAAATCTTTACAGTTTATCCCTTCCCCTCCAGAAAAAAAACATGTATTGTCTCCGAAACATTAAAGTATCAAGTGCTGTTAGAATACTTTGTTTCTCTCTGAAACAAGCACTGCAAAATCAACATAACCAAACCATTTTCTTAAAGAAACAAGAGCCACCAAATATAAACAGATATCTAAAGCCTTGGTTCCCAATTCTGTTCCTCCCTTGGCTGCTGTGCATTACTCTGTGCAAGCCACTTGCCAGGCCCCCACCATGGGGGGTGAGCAGCCCCCACCTGCTCCTGCCCAATCTGCACATGGGCTGCCCTGGGACCAGGACCACCACAGCCCCCACTGCTCACCAGCCTCTGCCCTAAGAGAAATAGCAGTGCCCTGGGCTGAGCTTAAATGGAGCTGCAGGGCAGTGGGTGGGGTGCAGGTCCCAGGTGGGACTATTAAAGACAGCAGTTCATTTCTACCCCAGCCAGCTCTCCTGTTCAGTAGATAATTACACTCAAACAGCCTCAGAACCACAGATGAAAACAGCTCAATAACTGTCATTACTACATTCCACTTCAATAAGTTGCTGTCATTAATTAGTGAAACAAAAATTAACACTACTCTGTTGTACACTAATAAACACTAGGGTAAAATTCCTTTCTTCATGCTGCTGTTTGTTTCTTATAGTACAAGACATTTTCATTTCATTTCTCCCTCAAAGCATATATAATTCAGCCACTTCTGGTGGGAGAGGCTGGAAATCATCCAGCAAAGAGTAGAATTATTCCACAAGTAGGGAAAGACCACTTAGGTCAAAAGCAGTTGGAGAGGATCCCACCAGCTCTTGGCCAAAAAGAAAAAAAAAAAAAAGGGTAAGAAAAGAGTTCAAAACCCAGACCTTAATTTTCCTTCTATAATATACCTGAGCTGTCACTTGCTTCAGTCTTTCGTCATCGTTCTGGTGAGCTGAGGACCTCAAATGTCTTCTTATCTCTACATTTAACATTACAGGTGAAGAAATCAAGTGTACGAGCAAAAAAATGACTGAACAAAGTTAATTAACATCTGTTTCTTAAGACATTCGTAGGTGATGGAGTTGTCTATTGGTAAAATTATCTGTGTGAATGAAGACTATGGCAGAAAGTTACTTCTTATGACTTCTGGTGCCTGTGACTGGTGGTACATTTCTTAAGGTTGTTAGTGCTAGTGTGTAATACCAGAAAGACTCTTCTAGAAAGACCACATAGGATATAGTCAGCTACCCTCTCAGTAAACCTGTGGGAGAACAAATATCCGTTATTTACGCCTCATAAAGCTGCACAGAATTTATTTTGTAGAAATGTGGTAGTTATGCTTGGTAAATCCTGGTCGTGAGGTCAGTCCTTTCACAATTTCACAATGTACACTCTGTGCAACTGTCTGCATCGCTGTATCACAAGCTATGTTAACAGCTGGAAAACTGGTCAAAGATCTATGCTCCCTTTCCAGGCCATTGATGAGGCCTCTGCCCTGGCCTTGCATAATGTGGCTGGAAATAGACTTGTATACCTGGTAATTTCAAGAGCCTCAAATTGTGCAGAAAGATTGGAAATATTCCAGTCAGTTGGAACAGCAAATGTATTGGGAGTGAAAGATGCTACATCAGACCCTCACAATGTGACAGGGTCGATTTTCATTTCAGTTTTCATTTATGCAGGTGAAGCAAATGGTACCCTGTGGGAACTGTGTAGTTAAATGAGGTACACTCAGTAAAAATTTTAAAAGTACCAGATGGAGAAGGACCAGAAGGTATCAGTCACTCAACAGTATCACAGAATGAGGACATAGATTGTTCTAAACTGCCCCTCTAACAGTTTTATTCCTAAGGTGACTCAGGCAACTCCACAGGAAATGAGAGGATGGAAGCTTCTTTCTAATACTCTTATTTTTGGCAGGTGAAAGGCTGTCACTTTAAAATTCAAGAAAAATGTATTGGGTTTTTTTTTTTTATTTTTATTTTAACAGAACGTTAAGAGGAAATAAGGCAGCCAAGCAGGAAAGAAGAATTTGATGCCTGATGAAAGAAACAGCTGATGGAGAACACTGGGGACCAGAAAACCATTCCATAACTGAGGCTTCCATCGCTGAAAGAGAAAAATCAGGCGTCAGGCATGAACACATCAACTGACAAACAGAGGTAGGGAGTATCGGATTAATTTTTTCCCAGACTCTGTCACCAAGTTTGCATTTCTGTGCACATGAAAGAAACTCTTGAGAGTACAGGCAAAAGAAGGAAGCAGGAACAATTTATTTTTAAAGACCTATTTACCACGGGCAACAAAAAAGCAACAAGTACAGGTATCTTGGCCATGGAAGAACTCACAGCTACAGTACATTTCTTTCTAATGAGAGGTAATGGAGAAGGATAATTAAACCTCAAAGGCATTTTTTTGTCTTGTGCAATTTTTCTTTGAGTAGAAAACAAGCTTTGAGGCTGCCCCAAGGCACTTTTAGGTTTGCTATAGCCGCAGATGCAAAGACAACAAATGAAGACACTGCATTGATCTGCTCTTTGGTTTATGAGAGAAGGTACCTTAATATTCACCGGGGACAAAGCACTGACAAAAAAAAAAAAACGAAAAAGAAAAGAAAAATCTGCCATTTCTATACTTAGTGGAATAAGAGAGAATTTTCAGGAAATGAAGGGTTTTATTTTAAATCATCAGCTGAAGCAGCCTGTCTTGCCTGTGAATATGAGTATTTGCATGAATAACAGCTGCTTTCTAGCTTTCATGTGGGGAAAAATTCCTAGGGGTGTTCACATAAAGTAATGCAAAAGAGCTAAACCAGAAGCCAAGTAAGTTATATTAAATTATTTTTTAAATGCTGTAAATGCTTGGTTCTGCAATCAGCAGCAGTACCACAGAAGCATTTGCTTGTATAGTGTTAATTTCCCTGCATTTGGGATAATCACCACACCTCACCGCTTAAAAGGCCATCCAAGGAGCTAAGGTGAAGCCACTTTCACAATGTTAAGTCTCACGTCATAACAGCCTTTCTTGTTACACGGACTTCTTTCTATATCTGAGAATCATATAACCAGTTAGGGACGCATACCCGCTTTTTTCCTGAAGGGTAGCAACTGTAAAACTGTGCGTAACCTCACAATGTTTTACCTCAGTAGACATCTTCTTCCACTGATACAAAACATTGGCCCCATGTAGGTCCATGCCGTAGTGCAGCATTGTGGCCTTGGGGGTTGGGATTTTATGCTCTGGATCACTCCAAGTACATGACAGTCTTTCCAGCTATGGATTTTCTGTGGGTGCTTCATGGCAAGACAGTCTGGGATTACACCTCACCCACTTCCCAAATTTTTGTTAGAAGGGGACCCAGACATATGCCACTTACTCTCCTTGTGCCCTGGTTCCTACAAAAGGAATTCCAGGGCCAGAGACTGCACAGGCAAGCGGGAGACAGAGGTCGCAGACTGCCATGCCTTGCACAGAATGCCCTTGCAAACAAGATAATTGCAGCCCTTAGTAATTTTAACATGCCTTGAATCAGGTTCTTTCTCTGAGAACACCTTTGGACATGAATCTTGTCCTTTTTCCTTCAATAGGTGATTTCTGAAAATGGTGATAAATAATATTGGTCTTGAAATCAGGAAAAATGAAAGGTTTTAAAAGGTCTCACTCTTCACAGTACAAAAAGGGGTTTATATAATATATTTTTGGTTTTCAGAGATGTCAACCAAACCAAAAACTGCCTTCAGAAAGAGCCGTATGTATTCAGAATTTCAGGATAGCAGTCTTTATACTATTTGAATGATAAGTCCTGAATTTTGAAGTGCACTTCATGGATATCTTCAAGGCTTTAGTATAATTATACACAGTTAGAAGAGAATCTGTGGGACACTATTCTCTTGTAACCTTTAAGCTGTATTTTTTGCTTTTGTTACAGCTAAATGGATACAGTATTTATTTAATGTTACTTTTGTTTCTGTTGCATTTTTTGCTTGGTTCTCTATTTATTTATTTATTTATTTATTTATTTATTTATTTATATTTTCTCCAGGAAACAGCTTACCAATTTTTGGAAGTACAGAGATAGCCTGGGGGGGTCTTTCAGCTGTGCACAGCCCCAACATCAAAAGGATATTATCATGGAATAAAGTTGCCAGGAGGCAAACACTATTTAGGGACCCTCTGGTCCTATAATGCTGTAATGATAAGAAATGTCACTGTGGCATATCGTGCTGAATAATAAATTCCTTACCTACCCAATTTGAAAGTGCAAGGAGCAGAGGCTGCTGGTTATCATTAGAAAGGAAAAAGATTTTTCACCCTTTCTTCTTGGAAATGCACTGAAAAACTTCCTGTTAATTACATCTGTGGTGGAGTAAAGAGTGGAAAGTTCTGAGAATATCTACATTATGCACATGAAATATAGTTTGCCTATTTTAATTAAATAAGTTCTAAATATAACCCACTTTCATTCCAGAAACTAATTAAAAATGTAATTAGTTAACATTGCAGTGTGACATCATTAAGTAAATTGTTCATGTAAAAATGCAAAAAGCCTGTAGGAAACTTGGTGTGTTTACTGGGATCCTTCCACAATGTTAATGATGAACACTATGATGGTGTTCTGCATGCAAATAAATATACCCACTGGAAAACTTTCAGGCTTTTTCAGCATGGTACAGTTACAACAGTGTAAGGTAGGGGGATAATGAAGCCCTTGAGTTATCTTGCTAAAACTCTCACTTCTTCTAGTATGTCTTTTTTTTTTTTCTTCAGTTTAGTTTGTATTACTTTGGGAGCACCCTAAGCTAAACTAAACTAAAGTGCCTATATGGAGGATAAAACTAGCTCTGAATGACTTACTGATACTACAGCGGAGTCATGATTCTGAGAACATACAAGGTGAAATTACACCAAAGTTAATACTTTCTGATATCATCACACCAGTCACCACATCACATATGCAAGACCTGTAGCTCTAATAGAAATCCTGTGCTATGGTCTCATACATCTTTTAGGATTTTGCCAGTTTCTGTTTTTCTTCATTGGTCTGGATTGTGACTGCACGTCTTTCCCTTACCGGTCTTTTTGTCCCAAGCTATCATCTGCCTAATACCTCTACTCTAGTGGGGCTTCTGTCCCTGCTCAGAAAGCAGCTGGTGGATTTGGAGAGGGTAATGGGTTGATAAAGGACCTAATCTGGAGGATGGAGAAAGAGGCATTCCAAAGCTGCTTTGCACTGGGGCTGGATGGAGCTCCCCACACACAGTTCTGAGTCCAGCGGACAAAAACCAGGCACAGCACTGTTTAATTTCCTAGCTGTAATTATGCTAGATTAACATCTCATACATACAAACCCTGGCTTCACTTGCTGCCAGTATCCATTTTTTTCTATTGCTCTTTCCTCATTTGCCTTTTTACATTTGTCCAAAAACAGCACCACAGAACAAGAATTCCTTATTAACATTACTCATACAAATTCATTTTTCTACAAACATGATGTGAAAGCAACAGAACACAGACAAATAAGAATTCAATAGGGTGCATACATACACCTATTCACATGTAAAACAAAGATATTTACATTGTTCTTTGCAATACAGTGGCTTTTTCTGCTCAGAGATTATACAGGCATTTGCACAAGCAGTACTCCCACAGTCAATGCAATCTTCTGCTTCTGTACATTGCCATATGCACAACTTGGAAATTAATGTTACTTCAGTTTAATTACACAAATGTAAGTGGAAGTGAGCTCAGGAGGAGAAGGCACATGAATATATGAATCCATTTGAAAATATGAATGAAAATTTGTGGGAAATTTATATGCATTATTGGCTCAGCTCTGTTCAGCACAGAAGTCATTCCCGAATACTTCTAATCCCTGTTTTGTGAAGAGGGAGTCTTACTAAACAATACCCTGCTTGATATCTTGTCCTATTTTACACTTTCTTTTGCATTTATTTAGGTAATAAATATGAGGCAAACTAGAGAGAATTCTAAGAACAGCTGTGATTTGGACAAGACAGGAAAGGTGATTTTTCTGAAGAAAGTGTGTTACAAGAACAGGGCCAAATTCTGAGCCCTAGTGCTGCTTGATGTTAGGCATCCTAGTTAAAGAGAGAAAACATTAACTGAAGTGGTCAGCTGAAAGTACTTCTAAATGAAGCGGTATGAAGCCCTTCGGCTGGCTGTTATGTCTTCCTGGATATCTCGGGATGCTGGGAATCTCAGAAGCATCTGAGAGAAGGGAATATAACCCCAAAGTGTTCCCCCAAAACTATTTCAATTCCCATGAAATCGAGCTAAGATAACTTTAGGAAGAGTATTGAGAAGTCTTCATAACTGTGTGAGGAAGTGTGAAGAAGGCTGTCCCAGAGGAAGGATGGTTGTTTCGTCATTTGTGTGCCTAGATTGGATGACAGAAACATAGGAATTCTCTTAAAGGGATGGGAAATAGAATAAAACTAAGAATAGAAATAAAAGTAGAGAAAACTAAGAACCTTGCACAGACAAAAAATAACCAAGAAACAAGTATTCCTAAGGAAAAATGTCATTGCTTAGAAAGTTATGCTGTCTGAAAGCGAATGTAGGGTGTTTGATTCCTGAATGGACAGAAGGGCAGATGATGTCAAAAGGTCCCTTCCAACCTAAACGATTCTGTGATTCTATGACTTTAATCATTCTCTGTGGACATGCATTTCACTTTGGAGATTCAACAGAACACACCACTGTATCATGGAGAATAAGTTATATTATGATCATTTAGTGACATGGAGAATTAAACACTGACATATCTCTCTAACTGCTCATGCATGAAAGAAGACTATAAATAGCCACCAATGAATTAAAATGGGAACTTGGGTGAATCTTAAGCAATACTTAAATTTATTACAGAAGTTAAAGTAATAGTAGCTCGTTCTCTTTCCCCTTGTTTCTAGGAATAAATATATGGATGAAGCATGGGAGTTGCTGATTTAAGGTTATTGTCCATCTTTGTAAGTACTCAAACTACATTTTGGCATGACATTTGAGGTGGTCTTTGGCAAAGCCCCGAGTGTACTAACAGGGTTTAATTGCCCTGACCAGCCTGTACCACCTTCTTCTTCAGTCTTCCTGTGCAACTTCTCCCCTCTCCCATCACAGTCCTTGGGGTCTGCCCTGCTACAGTGCACCTTGAACCGGACTTCTGTGAAAACAGCTAAGCTGTGAGAAAAAACTGAGCACTCAACATCCTTTGGCTCCAGAGCAGCACCTGAGCTCACACCCTGGCCCCTGGTCCTTGCCTGAACTACACTGTACATGCCATGCCCGGCCATGTACCTTGCCAGTCCTGGCCTTGCTCTGTTGACCTGACTCCCTGGCATCAAGACACAGACCACCATGGGATGGTGCCCTTGTCAGGGAGGTCCCTGAGCTGCCTTGCTGTCAGCTTGCTTTCCCTTCTGGGGCAGCCCCCTTGCTGCTCCCTTGGTAGTTTTGCGTTGGAGGCAGAAAAGGCAAAAGAAATCTAGGATTTGGACACCTGTCTCTTAAAAAGGTGCATTTCCATAAAAGTTAAGTTTCATTACAGTTCATGTCAATGTTGTCCAAAGCCAGGTGCTTAAATTCCAAAATTTTTGGCAACCAATTTCAAAAGAAGGGAGATACTGCTTTTTGCGTTTCTGTTCTAGACTACAACCTGTGTTCTTATGAGCCAAACAGATGGTGCTTTGTATTTTCACAAGTTCTAGTCATGGGCCAAAATAACTCTCATTCATGAAAGGAAGTACAGAACTTTATTGTCCGTAGAATCACAAAGGAATCATGTAAGTGGAATGTATGTCATCATCACAGCCACTAAAGAACTACATAGAAGGTTCGCAGATTTATCTACTTTTTCAAGAAACCCAAAGTCATTCCTTCTTAATCTGATTTACTATTTTAATTATGTATTACTCTGAGAGGTTTTATTGGGTTTGATGTATTTTAACTACATGGTTGTGAGGTAATTAGAAGGTTTTGTTGAACAGCACCATAAAAATTAAATGCATTCTTATTAAACTGTTATCTCTAGTGCTATCTACTGAAAGCTTGATGGGATATTTTCATGAATCTCCCTGTAGGTTTCCAGTTGACAATGAATCACAGTGCTGTTTCCCCAGTTAAGAGATGCCTGCAAACTTCCACCGTTTGGCAGTAGATATTATTGTGGTTATCACATTCATCTGAATAAACCACCAGCTTTAGAAATTAACAATACTTTGTTGTATCATATCTTTCATGCCATATATTAAGAACACCACTTGTGGTGTTTCGCTCTCACTAATCAATTCTTGAGTTTAATTATCATAAGGGTTTTTTTTTTACTGTAAAATAAGCCACAAACGGGATATAGGCATACTGCAGGCAGTATCAGGATCTGAGTTCAATGATCATCACCCCAATACAGTTTAAAAGCATTAAGGAAAAAAACAAACCTGCCTTTATAGGTATATGATTTTTTTTCTGACATGTTTAATGCATGAAACACACAGGTATATTTCAGTATTTAGAAATACTTCCCAAGTATGAGGAACACCCAATTTTATCTTCTGAGATACAAAAGAGGGGCTTTGGTTAAGAAGAGTAAATAATTTTTCCTTTGAGATAGACTATCTTCCAGGAACAAAATCTTCACATACTTTCTCTGTTGGTGTTTCTTCCTGCCATCATGTCAGCAAGACAAAGTTTGCTTTTTTCCAAGGAAATAGCCATGAGATCGATCCACCACACATCCTGCAGTTTCTTACAGGTAGATCCTATCAATATGTGTACAAGTCTCTTGCCTTTCTATATTCTCTGTTTCCACAGCTGTTTATGTTTGCTGCCTTGGAAGCATTCAGTTTGTTCTCTATATTTTTTCACATTGGTTCTTCTTACATTGCAAATGACTGCAAGAGCTGAGCAAAGTGCAGAACATGTGGTGGTCCATTTTGTTTGAAATCAGCATTTGAAAGAAAAGTTCTCCTGTAATGTCCTACCTACATATAATTATAATGCAGACAACATAACACTACTGCAGTTTCTTGGCACTCGTGGGCTAAATAAACTGTATTCATATGCTACTCATAAGTAAAGTTACACACTTGCTAAAGAGCAAAGTATACTTTGTGGGTTTAGTTACCCACAATTGAGATAGCAAATGTGAACGTGCAGACTTTTGTGATACTAGAAAAAGACCAATTAAGAAAATGCTATGTGAAACTGTCTGTGCTGTTTCTGGACAGAGTTTTAATCAGATTGGTTCCATAGAGAAAGCACATCCTTAGATGCGTGCGCATACTGTCTGCTTTCCTACAGCCACCTGCTGAGGAAGAGTCAGATTTGTCCTCTGAAGCTCTCTTGGAGCAAAGGTAGAAGGCATTTGAACCTGAGGTGCCTCCTACATTGTACACAATACAACATGTGGATGAGCAAAACCCAGACAGTATGACGTAACCCATTTGACTAATAATAAAATCAGCTAATGGCAAGGGAAATAGACCAACTAGAAAAAGAAGTTGATCCAGGCTTTCTGGGTGTAACACTAACTAGGTAACAAGGTCTCTCAAGCCCGGTAAATCATAACATAGGCTGGAATGCTTATTGGTGGCCACAGGGTAACTGTATAATGATTCATTAAATTGTAATGTTTTCAGATCTAATAATTCCTCCTAATCTGTTGTCCTCTTCCCTCTGCTGTGTGTAAGGCTCCTGTTACTATGTCTCTTCTGGAAGAGTGAGTCTCCAGATATTAGCATATGAAAGCGCACTATGATTGATTCTAGCTGTTGCAGGGAAATGAAATTGCTTTATTAAGGGGAGGGATTTATGGATTTGGCCAAGTTTAGCTGCTTTGCTGCATACATCTGACACAGAGGTGATCACCCTCCCCCTCCCCTTCCTTCCTTTGCTTCAATGCAAGATGGATGGAAATGATATAGAAAAGGATGTGATAATCCCTCAGATGAAAGGAAGAAGATTCCAGGGGGCCACTGAAAAATGAAATTTGTACCTACAAAGATTCACTCTGCTACTCGTTGCTTGCAATAGTGCTAGAAGTCATTCAATGAGATTTAGTTTTTATAGTAAGAAACCTTGCCATGCAGCAAATCATCAGTTATGCTCACTAGAACATACAGATATTTTCATTCCTTTTATAGAAGCTGTATGGCCTCTGAATCCTCTGTACTTTTTGCTTTGAGCCTTTCTGATACATATTAAGCAAACATTATGCTTAATCTAAGCAGGGCTTTTAGTTTGTGTAGAGGACTAAAACACTGAAAATTATCTGTATGGAGGAAATCTAATCCCTGTGTTGTCAGACTAAATCTGAACTTCAATTCATCCTCAAATATTCATACATGTAGTGCAATGGGCTCACTCATGGTGTTGTACAAGTGGCATTCAGCTCTGCTCTAGGATATCAGATTTTAAAAGTTTAAATAAAAGCAGCTCAGATCCCAAAGGCAGAAAACCTGATAAAAACCTGATAACCTGCAGAGTGTCATCTCAGGCAGACCTCTGACCACTTTCAGGTGCTTTGCCAAAGACCCTGGGCCCCTGGAGCTCAAGTTTCACAGATGAACCTGAGCCACAGCCAACAGAATCCCACATAAATTTTTAGGAAACTATGCAGTGCTTTTTCAGTGGGCCTTTCTCTTTCTGAAAAATTAAAATTTCTGATTAAAATATATTTTGTCATGTACCATCACTTGCATGAGCTCAGATGGAAAGACTAACAGTGTTTGGTAGTTTTTGAATATAGACTTAATTAAGGAGGGTCTAAATATAGTAACTTTTACTTGAATAATATAATTTAAGCTGCCTTCCTGGCAAAATCTCCACTACATGTGAAAAAGTCTTGATTAAAAATAAGGATTTTGATGTAGAAAAAGTGTTAATCACCTGAGAGAAATTTATTGTATAGTAGATATTCCTAGACATTAACCCAATAGGATTTCTTGACCTTCCATATTTCTGTAGGAATTTATGGAATGTCCTTGATATATAACTATGTCAGTCAAAGTTTGGTTCTATTTACTTAAGCAACACCTGAGGATTTCTGAGAGTAAACTTTTAATCTTAAAAGAAAAGCTGCAATTTTTTCTTGTGTCAGAAGTCAACTCTACATATTAACATAGAAATATGTACCAGGAGCTATACTTAAGAGCGAGATTAAAATGATTATAAAACACTGGTTTGATTTTTGTTATTGAAATAATGACTACTTAGATCCTGCCCTCAATTTTTACCAAGGAGTTGTTATGTTTTCAGACATACATGAGGTAGGCAGCCTAAAGTTTGAGCGAACATGTTGCAAAATTGCATTCAAACTACATGAAGTACGGATGGTATCAGGTAAAGAGAAGGAGTCACATGATTTGTAACTGGATTTAAGCCTCTCCTGAAAATAAACCAGGGAGTGGAGGACAGAAGTAAACATGCTCAGGTCCCTTGGGATCTTTAACAGCCTAATGGCAAAGTTGCCTGCTCTGTTGTCAATACTTAACTCAGCACTTTGTATAGTATACTGGAGTCCCTTTTCTGTTAAATATATATAGCAAAAAGCTTACTGTCTAGTTATCAGCAACCAGATGGCACAAAGAATGTATCCTTGGCAAGGCTTATAATATCTGATCATCTGCAGCAGTATGGTGCCCTCGTGCATGTGTAAAACTCTGGAAAAGAACCACCACTTCCTGTCAGCTGCTATTTCAAATGTCCTGTGCAGGACTACACACTTCAAAAGTGCTTCTTAGTGTTTATATGCTGTAAAGAATATTAGGGAAAGCTATTTACATTTACAACATGAAGCTTTTTAGATGACTATTATTATTGTTTGCAATATTTAGCTGCAGCTGCAGAAATGTGTGCATCATACCATCTAGACTTGATGAGTCCCTATAGTCTTTTAAAAAATATTCACCCATCAAGGGTGGGAAGCAGCAAGTAGCAAAGCCCAGGAAGACAGATCTTTGAAAGGTTACTGGGATGGAAGGGTAGAGTTCTGGAACTGGACTCTGTGGAATAAAAGCATCTGTTCACGTCTTATGTTCATACCTTATTTAGCAATGTTAATTAACAAATTTTAAGAAAGAGAAAATTCAGTCTTTGGTCTTATTGGCAAAATCAGTCGTATGTTTTTCTGAATTTGGTACTGGTCTCAAAATGACTTTCAGATAAAGATACTTTCAAAAATGGATCTTTAAGTGTCTTAATTCTTATCTCTTGGTATCACAAACGTTACATGAGTCAGCCATCAGCTTTAGAAGTGTTGTAGCTCATTGTGCTGTATTTTATGCTAAACCTTTTGATACATTTATCAGATCTCACTCTTATTTTATTGCTATCATTTTATTTTCCTGCTTTGATTGTAATTTCATTTTAAAAGGACCTTTTGCTTCTGTTTCTTAGTTTCCTGTGTATTCTGAAAGAGAACTGTGCTCAAGCCGAGACCCAAACATAGAGAACTTCAGTGAGGTTCAAATCCACAGCTAAACTTTGAGACTTATTTCTCCTCCCACCTACCTCCTTTCCTTCCTTCACCAAACACCACTTACGTATGGGAGAAAAACAGTCTGGCGTTGAGGATAGCATTGGCAAGGCCTTGGCCGTAGTAAAGGGTAGTACAAGCAACACACTGTGTAAGTCTACTAGAATTGAAGGAGCATGGTATAGAGACAAAGGGGTCCACAGAGACACAAGAGAGCTCCAGGAGCAGAGACTTTCTCTGTGAAAGTTACTTGGAATGGAGTATCAAAACATGACTAAAATGGTGGGGCATGTTCAGAAATCATGGCATAGGCTTAAAAGTTAGAACTAAAACATTTTAAAATGTCTCTTGATTTCAAATATTTAGAAGTCAACCATGCCACGCCATCCACCCACGCCACGCAAACTATTTAAAATCAAGAAAGCGACTAAGCTCTTTTTTCTTTTAGCAAATGCTAAGTTTTCTTTTTAAATTATTAAATTCTCACATATTCAGTTGACTGAACTTCCCAGAGACGAAACACTAATATCATAATAAACAACAAAGATCATAATAAAATGGCAAGAATTGAGAGTATAGAAATTATTTTGACTCAACAGTCTCTGTTCTGATTTGTCCTGGAAGATTATGGAGTTGGGAGAGAAGTCCTTGATTTTAATTTTTTTTTCTTTTCCCTAGTGATGGCAGCTTACTGAAAAAGAAAATCCTGTGAGTGATAGTTTTCCAGATGGGAAATATAACAGTTCATACTTGCTTTTCATTTGTAGTACAAAGGAATGGTGCCTAAAGTTGAAATACAGTAAATTACACACTGAAAAATATTTGTCTCTTCATCTGCATCTTTTTCAGCATTAATGATAGTAGTGTAGTAGCATTTGATTCTTCTTTTTTGTTTGTTTGCTTGGTTATTTTGTTTTGCTAACCAGAAGGCTTTCTATAACATGATGGTTAGGGAACTGATTCAGAATGCATATATCCAGATTCAAGCCCATTCTGCACCTGACCTGCAGTAGCCTTAGATGAAAATTGTTGTACCAACTGTAAGGAATAGGACCTTGGCTTCCTGCCATATGTGCCAATGCCTTAGCTAGTAGATCACATACATATCTACCTCTTTTTGACAATATAAAGCTAAGACTTTGATTCTGAATAGATATGTTGGCATAATCCTGCTTTTTGCAAACAATCTCAAAAGCTTTCTTTTGAGTTCTGCTGTGGAACAAAGAAAATAAAAATTGAAGACATTGTCACAAAACAGAATTGTCAGCTTTGTTAGCACATGCATATTTCATCCTCTTGTACTCTTCTTTGTAGGAGTAGATAATAAGCCACTATTCATATGGCACTTTGGAAAGTGTATAAACGTTATCTTTTATGGGGGTAAAAAGACTTTCTGAGTCCAGCTTGAAATTAACACGCTATTGTAATGAAAAAAGACTTCAGTAGTAGGGACATAATGACGGTAAGTCCGGAGCAAATTTATCATTATGAAAAAATGCACCCACTTTTCCCAAGAATTCTCTTTCATTAAGGCAATCTTTGGCATAATGCTGTTTTACCTTGGCAAATCTACCTAGGTTTCCCACCTTCCCAAACCTTGTTCCCCCGAGACAGCTCTGTAATGAGAGTGAAGTGTTTTTATTATTGCTTTTGTTAATCATGCTTCCTGCATCCTGCAAGGTGCTTCTTATTCTAAACAGTGCCAGAATTATTGGGGAATTAATCAATACTTATTACCAATCATGATCACGGCTGTTAATCACAGTTGTAATTACCAATTGATTAATTAGTGCAGCCCTGTTCAAAAGTCAGGAGTCATTAAATTTCCAGTACCTGTAACTTTAAATTCAGCCCTATATACACAAAGCTCTACAATTACATTTCAACCTACCATAATTTATTACACATTGCTTTTTATTAATAACTTTTATTTATTATAGTATTTTCCAGTAACCCAAACTGGATTCCTAGTTTATATATAGTTTCTCATTGTATACCTACTCTAAATATAATAATTCATTACAATTCCTAATAATAAATGATGATAAGGTCAATGAAAACCCAACCTGTACGTGTTTAGGGACCTTGCTTTGAATTATCCTTTCAGTGTGATAAATGCCCTAGCTAAAGAACAACATTTTGGTGTATTCCAGAGGCTGATACACTGAAGTTATTTACTTTCTTCTGCTAGTGAATGCAATTTGTATTAGCAAAACAGCATTTCATTCTATTAACTTAGGTACTGGCTTATTTTTACTGGACAGTGCATACCATCTAACTGCTAATTCACCAACCTTTTTCCTCTATAGAATCTGAATCCATTGCTTGATGTTTTAAGAGAGTGAAAGGAGCTAAGTTACCAGTTACAAGATAAACGTATTTTCTTTATGCCTTTTTATTACTTAGTAGATTTATAAAAAAACTCCTGGTAAAAACACTGGTCTGCCTTCTGCTCTCACTGCTCCATTAAAATCACTTCTATCAAAATTCAAAGATCAATCATAAGGCCTGGTTTCCTGTGCCTCCATTTTGATGAATGCTGCTACTACGCCTTACTTTTTTCCTCCTTTGAAGCTAATTTTGGCTGTGTCACATTGCCTTTGTGAAGAGGAAGGACATAATGACACAGCTTCTGTCAGACAGTCCTTTCCGTATTCCATCTTTCTCCTGTGACTTGTGTAATAGGCCTATGCAAACAGCAGATTACTACGGCACTTGTGTGAGCTCAGTCACTGTGGGAAGCAAAGTTAAGACTTCACCAGTCCCTCCAGCAGCCCTTATCAGTGTGGATTTCCTTTGTACAGACTCTAGAGGGTTCATGTGGGACCTGCTATATAACCATACAGTCTTCCTACGAACTGGCCTTTGGTTTTCATGGCACCACCTGAATTAGATTATGTTTCTTCAGTCTGTCACTGACTTAGTGTTTGACTTCTTTGAATAAGACTTTTAAGGTCTAATACTGTAATTTCTTATTCAAGTGACTAGTCCTTCAATTCTGTGCAGCCACTCATATCAGAAATTATTTGATGTCAGCAAAACAAGAATCATCTGCACTTGAGTGCCTCAGAATAATTCATGAAAACTATTTAAAATCTATAACAAGCTGCTGCAGCTTATGTGGAGCTCCTGAAACAGGATAGTCAGTAGGCCTCTGTGTTTGATTCTCTCACCTGGGAAGCTTCAATCCCAGTCATTACCAATCTCTAGTTCACATCTCCCCACAATACCTCTTTGGCACAGAGGGTTTTTTTACGATACCTTGCCAGGAAGTCAAATCCTGCTGCCTTGTGCTGTTGGTTCAGCTAAGGCACCTGACCCCAAAAAGCTTCCATATTGCAAATGTGCCTCTTCCTGGAGCACCATCCATGAGGAATTTGGGTTGGGTTTAACACCGCAGAGACCTCAAAGTGTCAGGACCCTGGACACATTCCTCTTCTCCTCAGGATTTAGCTGCAAGGGCTCAGGGTCAACATAGAGACTGGGCAGCTGGTGGCCTTGAAAGAAAGAGCTAGGAGATGCCTCGTCCAAGGCTGACCCCCATTCTCCTGGGAGCTGCTTAAGATGAGGCTCTCACCCTGGCCTCTGCTTGGCCTGTGCCCCCCATTTGGGGGCCAGACATCACAGAATCACAAGGGTTGGAAGGGACCTCAGGAGATAATCTAGATCATGCTAGAACTCCAATATGAACTGGAGTCAAAGGCCACCAAATGGTATGCAACAACTGATATCACCAACATATTTTTCTCGATCCCTCTGGCAGCAGAGTGCAGGCCTCGGTTTGCTTTTACGTGAAGTAAGACCCAGTACACCTGAAATCAACTGCCCCAGAGGTGGAAACACAGTCCTTTTTGTCACCCACTGTGGACAGGCTGGAGAGTTGGGCGGAGAGGAACCTGATG
>BOSO01007085.1:0-32188 GCA_018403395.1 Gorsachius goisagi
GGACAGCGTGGGATGGACTGACCCCAGCCCCCATTCCCCTGTGCTGCTGGGGGGAGTGGAGGTAGAGAAAATTGGGAGTGAAGTTGAGCCTGGGAAGAAGGGAGGGGTGTGGGGAAGGTGTTTTAAGATTCAGTTTTTGTTTCTCATTACCCTAATCTGATTTGATTGGTAGTAAATTAAGCTAATTTCCCCAAATTGAGCCTGTTTTGCCCATGATTGTAATTGGTGAGTGATGTCCCCCTGTCCTTATAGTGACCCACAAGCCTTTCATTCTATTTTCTCTCCCTTGTCCAGCTGAGGAGGGGAGTGGTAGAGCAGCTTGGTGGGCACCTGGTGTCCCGCCAGGGTCAACCCACCACACCTGACAGCCATAATCCAGTGTAAGTGTGCACCCCTTCTGGCCGTGCCCACAGGTACTCTGGATTGCACATAGCCTCATGCGGCAGCCCCAGTGGCATCGGTGGTGAGGGGAGGTGTAGTGGGTTTGGGAGGGGTGCAAGGGAGGCTGGAGCCTTTTCTGTCAAAGTCATAAACCAGGACTTTAGATGAAGGCACTGTGTGTGTTCATTGGAGGTGGCCACTTACCAGTGCTGCTCCTGTGGGAAGGTCTGAGAGCAGGGTCTGAATGTCCAGTGGGCAGAGGACAGCAGAAGCACCAAATTATATTTCCCTCCCTCTGCGAATGCATCTAAGGCTACAAGCAGCAGACGAATGCTGCTCCCTGTGTCACCGTCCCAGCTTTCCGCCAGGCCTTTGTCCTTGGGTCGCTGTGGCCCCTGCCTGGCGTGCATTAATAGGATTGCATTTCCTGAGCACGGGCAACCTGCCTAGCTGATTGCCCGCCAAAGATCAGCTGGAGCGGGTGGTCCCCTTGCTGCCCACCCAACCCTTTGTCAACAGGACACGTGGAAGTGCCTTCCAGGGAGAGGGACACCATCCCTCCCTTTGTGCCACCTGCAGCCTCCGAAGCACCTCGTGCTGCCAGGCAAGCCGGCTGGGTCCCAGCCCTACATCACTGCACCACCGCCAGCTGGAGCCCTTCCACAGGCTGGCAGATGAACTGCCACATGGGGCAAGGCAACAGAGAGCCAAAATAGCACAGACCTGACAGCACTTACACCACTTCAAGAGCTTTAGAACAACACAGAAGTCATGTGTCAACCGTGTGTTTCAGCTGGTGCTGAAGTCCCCCTTGCATTTGCCAGGTGGGCATGCCCTAAGAGTGCCCCACTCCGTGCTGGTACAGGGAACTTCAGCTCCTCCCCTGAGGGCCCTGTGTATGCCCCAGGCCCTGGGGGATCCTTGCCTGCGTGGGGCCAGCGGGCGATGCCCAGACACACGTGGATCAAGCCGCCTGCTTTTGCTGCATCCGCAGACTTGTACAGCTTTAGAGGTTGTTTTGAAAATGTGGTGTATCATGTTCAGCACTATTAGAGCAGTGAATAATGATAGCTGTCCCTAGGTGCTGCCATTTCTTCTCATGAGGTGCGTGAAACAAGCAGCATTACTTTAAGCTGAAGTAACATTTCAAACAAAGTCCACAAGAAGGAGAAACTTATTCACCTGCAACAATTTTTTTGGAAACAAGAGTCAGCAGACGCAATGACAGGCCAGGTTTTATAACCAGCTTAATATTCTGGGTGTGGATTTGCAAGTGCTGCCTACAAGCATCCTTCCTCTTGCAGGAGGATTAGCACAGGGGATTACAGATGCCCTTTGAAGAGATTGGCCTATGCTCAGATGGTGACACCATCTCAGGCTTCCCAAGCGCGTGGGGGCAGGGAGAAGGAGAAAGCTAGCGCAGGGGAGAAAGAGAGACCCTGCTCAATAATTGCCGATGGGGAAAACACAGTGTGGCTTTAGCTCTCACGGGGACTCGTAATTCAAGATCACCATATTTGCTGAGCTCATCAGTGATGAGATTTCATCAGGCTCAGCACAAAAACTGCAGCCCAGCGGCATTACGTTTGGAAGCTCAGTCTCTCGGCTGAGACACCGAACAGAAGTGCTGCTTGCTTGTGGTCAGAAATGTCCCTCAGGCACTTGTGCGTGCCTGAGTTACAGCGTCAAACTCCATGTCCTGGCCAGTTTCTCTTGACCCTACATACACACAAGTCATTACAAGTTTGCAGTTGAAGTACTGTGCTCACCATGCACACGCTGTGGACTCCACATCCCCCTGTGCCTCAGCGCAGGCTTCTTCCCATCATCTGTTACTTCTTTGCAGGCTTTCCCCGCATTTCCTCCCCCGTCAGGCCCGTGGTTTTGCGGTCATCCCCACCTCTTCAGCATCCCCACCCGTCACCTCAGCAGCTGTGTGCTCCCAGGTCTTTCTGATGCTGTTCGCTGATATTCAAAACCTTCAGTGAGGAGTGGGAGCTGCTCCACTGTGCTGTTACAGTATTGCCTCCAAACAAGAAACGTTCCCCAGCCGAGCAAAAGAGCCCCTTTTGCTCAGCCCATCGTTATTTCTGCAGCTCTGACCCGTCCTGCTGCACGCCCCTAACAGGCGCTTTGTCTCTCACGAGGCGCAGCCGTGCAAAGCAAGCAGTGGCCTGACCGTAGGAAAAAGGAAAAGCCCCCACCCTCACCCACTTCACCGGGTGCGTCTTCCACCCCATCGCGCATGCACGGCACCCCGGCACGTGCTTCCCTGCAAGTCTGCGTGAAGAACAAGGTTATTTGCTTTTAACGGTCGTCTAATTCCGCTTCCCAGGAGCTCAGGCTGAACCTCTCGTGCTGTTCCTCATGCCCACCAAACGCACTGTGAAGTGTCTTGCCTCAGCTACACCCCCCCACCACCACAGCAGAAGCCTATCTAATAGGGCCTTTCTTCAGACAACAGCTCCATTCACATCAGCAAAGCCTGTTCGCAAAGCTGAAGCATGGATCCAGGTCCACCTAACACATACACACGGTTGTAAGCTGTGTTAAAAGAGCTGCTTTAAAACGACATCACTTAAGCCGCAAGCTCGAATGTAGGAGAAGCCAGGTTTGTAGGTGAGGGCCCAGGCGCCGTGCTGCAGCCCCTCACGTCTGCGGCATGCGTGGCGAGCAGGGGTGCCTGGGCAGGCGGGTGGCAGATCATACCCCTGTGTATGGCACGTGGCAGTGCCCCGGCAGAATGACCTGAATTAGGACGTCACGCAGACGGCCATGAATTACAAAACTATCGGTAAGGCTGACGGGCACCGGGATTACTCTGGTCTATTCCTGGCTCCGTCGGCAGAGTCTTAATGGGTATGTCTGTGATTATGAACAGGATAAGCAAGAGCCCACGGCTGGAAGGGCTCCCTCTGAAAATCTCTGTGGGTGCCTCTGGGGGATTTGGAGCTGTTCTGCAAGCCACACCTCCCGTCCCAAACTTGGCAGGAGCTCCCTTCTCACTGAAGTAAGAGAAAGGATATTGGCATGTCTCACAGGAGCGGAGGTGCAGCCAGGGCAGCCAGGGCAGCCAGGATACCTAAACTTAGTTTTGCCTTTCCTAGGCTGTAGGTGCCTACAGAGGAAACCAGAAGAGGAGTCGGGTAGAAACACTGATTTAAACCAGCTACCCGTGCAAGGTATAGTAGTGTTGTCTCTGCCCTTAAATTCCTCATTCGGTATTGGAAAAAAGCGGCTGCTACTGTGTACCATTGAAAAATGCAAGGTCCTGCAAAGCAGACTGTTTTTTTGGTTGCAGATATAACCCAAAGATTCCAGATCCCATTCCCTGATACCTGAGCTTCCCGCTCCTTCCTCATGGGGTTGCTCAGGTGCAATCGCCCAGGCAGCAGCCGCAGGGTGGGAGGCCGGGCAGAGCTCTTTGGCTACCTCCTCTGCCTCCTCGCCCTGGGGGCTGTAGGGGCAGCAGCGCAGCAAGTTGTAAACACACACAGTTCCTAAAAAAAAAGCCTTAGCTGTGGCTATGGCTCCTCTCGCTTATAGAAAGCAAGCCTGATTAACTGGGTCGGTGTGTTTTTTTACTGCATGACCCCGTGGTGCAGAAGCACGCTTCAGCTTGCACCCAGGGTTTGTTGCTGCTCATGGCCTGGTCGTGCTGACAAATGAGAAGGCTGCCACCAGTTTACCCCAGTAAGCGATACTTGGCGTAAGGGCCAAATGCCAATCAATCCTTTCTTAGAAATCCCATCTGCCCACGGCAGCGGCAAAGCTGGAAGGTGCCTGGCATACCAGCGCTTATCCCAGAAAGAGGGGCAGTGCTGCCCCGGGCACGGGGCGGTGGTACTCGCCAAGCACCTCAGGAGGCTTTCACGGAGAAGTGGCTTGTGTTAAGCACAGGGAGGAGAAGAGCAGGGGGAAGTTTGGGGATGGGAACAGCTCTGGAAATGTTACCCCTGCCACTGCCCGACACCAGGCAGGGCTACAAAATCTGCGGCAAAACAGCATAGCACCAGCTGCTGGCACGGGGCACGCCGAGGTACTCCCTGTCCTCCATCAACATGTTGACGTCTTTGGCTTGCAACCCTGGCCCTTCTTCGTCGCACCCCTGCCTGCTGCAGGCAGCGGTAGGGGATCTCACGCCTCGCTGTGTAGCAACAGGGATGCAGTGATATTTCAGTAATGAAAGAGCTGCACAAGCCCTTTCCTTAAGCTTCTGGAGGGGTCTGGTGTCTTTACATCACCCGGGGAACCCCTCAAACTCCTCCCACTGTGAACATGGACCACGACCATCACTCTGCTTTTTCTTGTTTTATTGGGGCTTTTCTCTTTCCCAACTCCACAAGGGACCCTGGAAACCTTCCCTGTCCCACCAGCAGCTCAGTGCTCTCCTCCTGCTCTCCTGCCCTCCCCAGACGCCCAGCACAGGCTCCGGGAGCAGACAAGGATGGCAGGAGCCGGGGCTGCAGGCAGGTACCGATAGATGGTCTGTCTGAGTGTGGAGAGGAGGGACGTAGCAGCTCTCCCAAGCCCCCTGCGAAGGGGCTCCCCCGCCAGCCCAAGCCGTGCAGTGCCCTGCTCCCAGCCAAAATGGAAATGCTCCCAGGGGGACATTTGCATTTTGCTTGCATTTTTTCCTGTCTGGGGCTATGAAATAGAGATACGAGAAGATTTCAACTGGAGGAGCTTGTGGGGCAGGGAGAATGGCTGCGCTCAGACGAATCCCACAGCAATAATGTGCCATGGGTGATTCCACAAAAACCCCGTTTCCTGCAGCCAGCAAGCAGGCTTTTTTTGCTTTGAAAAGTAACATCTCAAATGAAGATCACTTCTGTGCTTGTCAATGGTTTGGCTGATTGCAATGCTATTTCAGACAACACAGAGGATATTAGAACTTGTCAGCTATTCCTTGATCTTTTTTTTTTTCCTCAGCTTGAAATGTGAATTGTTTAAAGCCCAGAGGATTTCACAGGACTTTGTTCGTTATGACAAAATGACAATGGATCAAGGCAAGGTTCCTTCGGCTTGGCATTGCTCCTCTCTTTCTGAACTATTGCTTCTAAAAATTTTCCCCGCAGTAGCAATTCCCCAGTCCAGCATTTTCTAGCTTGTGCTCAGAGTCTGAAATTCTAAAACAAAAAAAAATAAAAAATTCCAGAACCAAACCAGACCTCCAGGTTCATCTGGCTGGAGATATTTTTCAGGAGGCTCCTAGGAATTTTCTAATATCTCTCCATTTCCCTTATACTTCTCCAGCCTCACTCATGACCTGTATGAGTTGGAAGCCAGAGGTTTTTAAATTAAAGAGAAAACCCCCAGGGAAATGAGGCAGGTTTTTTTTTTTGCATTATACACATATATATAATGTATATTTATAAACTATATATTATTTATGTATATATTTAAAAGGTCAACCATGTGCATTATGCACAACAGTGTGTATACATATACATATATATGTATGAATGTATGTGCATACATGCAACACTGTGAGTAAAGAGAATCTCAATATTTTTAGCTGGTCTAAGTAAAAAAAATACTGGAGGTGACCTAGGATGGCAGTAAAGACTTTTAATCATTACCCTCTTCTGCAGGTTTTATAGGCTTACCTGCAGAAACCTTCCAGCTTTGGAGAAAATCCTGACACATCCTTTTTCCACTAAGCCTGGTAAATTCAATGGTGCTCTTCATCATGGGATGTTTTCTATCTAATTAGGGGGGGGAGGGAGGAGGGGAAACACCTGCAGATTACAGTATGATTTTCTCCAAAACCCCCTAATTTAAAATGAACTAAAGGGCCTGTGTGAAACCAATCAAGGAAAGAAAAAAAGTGAGGTGGATAACAGATGGTCCCACAGTCAGGGGAAGCTCTCTGAAATGAGCTCAGACTAAGCTGTTAGAGGCTTCCAAACAAATAGGACAAAATAGCCACTGCTAAATGCTGGAATCATTGTCAAATGTACAAATCTGCCTGGAAGAGAGACAGTGTTTCTAGCGAAAGCAAGACTGTAAAAAGTACAACCTCCTCGTTCTGCATATTTATTAAAGGTGACTTTATGGAATGCACACATTGCTGTTCACTTAAGTGCCAATAATGAACTTTTATAACATACTTACCTTTGTCCTGTCAGCCCGATACAGGTGTGAAACCGAGAAATGCTTGGTTTATCCTGCTTACTAGGAGGTCAGAGAACCTGGCTGCAACAATCTTAGTTGCGTCCCTGTATTTGCACCTCATCTAAAGGTCGATTAAGGCCCTGATCCAGCAGAGCCCACAAAATGCAGGCTTCGCTTCAGGCAGGCCTTGATTTATCGTTGTGGTGACTTCGATCAATGGGAAGAGACAGGCGCCGACGGCGCGTGCAGCCGCGCATCTGGGCGCAGCCTGCCAAATTCTGGATGTTCTGACATCCGCGTGGGTCGCCCTTGGGAGAGCGCCAGGCTGCGGACGCAGCGACGACTCACTGGGCTGGAGGATGAACCTGCAGATTTTGAGCCAGGTTTGTAGTCGCTGCTTTCCCCTTCTGCAAATGCAGAACAGAGTCAGCGCAACATGCCAAGTCGTAAATTCTTCTCTTGTTGCGTTTTTTTACCAGTTTTGTAAGGATGTGAGGTTTACGTGGCCATGTTCTATACATCGCTGCTTTACCTTTGTCCCCAATATGCCAGAGGCAGGGTTTGAATTTTAAAGCTGACAAATCATCCTGGCTTGTATCAGGAATAGTGTGGCCAGCAGGAGTAGGGAAGTGATCGTGCCCCTGTACTCGGTGCTGGTGAGGCCGCACCTTGAACACAGTGCTCAGTTTTGGGCCCCTCACTATGAGACAGACGTTGCGTTGCTGGAACGTGTCCAGAGGAGAGCAATGAAGCTGGTGAGGGGTCTGGAGCACAAGTCATATGAGGAGCGGCTGAGGGAACTGGGGTTGTTCAGCCTGGAGAAGAGGAGGCTGAGGGGAGACCTTATCGCCCTCTACAAACTGCCTCACAGGAGGCTGTAGCCAGGTGGGGGTCGGCCTCTTCTCCCTGGTAATGGGCGATAGGATGAGGGGGAATGGTCTGAAGTTGTGCCAGGGCAGGTTTAGGTTAGACATTAGGAAAAATTTCTTCACAGAAAGGGTTGTCAGGCTCTGGAATGGGCTGCCCAGGGAACTGGTCGAGTCTCCATCCCTGGAAATATTTAAAAGAAGGATAGATGAGGTGCTTAGGGACATGGTTTAGTGGTGGGATGGCAGGGTTAGGTTAAAGGTTGGACTCGATGATCTTAAAGGTCTTTTCCTACCTAGACGATTCTATGAGGACAACATTTTGTCAAGACAAGCACAAAGCACTACCCTTGGGCAGGAATAATCAATCTCATGAGAACAAATTGGGACCAAATAGCTAGGCAGTGTTGGAGAAAAGGTTCTGGGCATTACTGTGGGCCACAAACTGAACACAAGCCCGTGGCCGACTGCTGTGCAGTAAGTCAGCCCTACACAGGACTGCATGAACAGAAGGAGAGCGAACAAGACCTACAAGCAATTCTTCAAGAACTTCTTATGTTCTGCTGAGTGCCTGTAAAGCCTCTGCTGGAGTTATATGCCAGGATCGGGCACTGTCCTTCAAAAATGAGAGATCTGGAACAAAGTGATGTTAGCGAGGCTGTGGAAACTCCAGCGTTGGAAGCTTGTTAAGTACAGATTAGCTAAATACTAAACTGACATCACCAGTCATGTTCACTCCTGTGCTCGGGCAGATGTCATCCCAGGGTTCACGTCACCTCTGTGGTGACCGGCCATAAAACGTTGATGGGACAGCACGGTTATGTGTTTGAACTTCAGAAGACTGTATTATCCAGGTAACTCGCATTGCCGTACTCATGTTAATGGGGTCAGAGAATCCCTTAATTGCCAAGGAAAAATTCCAAAAGGGGGAGAAAAGGCACAGTTGCCACAGATCTCACCTCTTGTAGAAACTTGGGAGCAGCATCAGGGAAGAATCTTATGGAAAAGGAAAGCAATGCTTTAAATCACCCAGCCATGTTTTTCTACATGGAAAGCCTTTAGACTTTAGCTTTTTTATAGTAAAACCATGCTATGGCAGGCCCCTGTCAGTTCTCCTTTCTCCAGTTCACACTTCATGATTCGTAGGCCATGAGGAAGACGGCTGTGCCACTCTTCCACGCAGGCACTGACAGTGGGGGTCTTCCCTGTGTCCCCCTCTGAGAGGGGTTTCATTGTTCCACCACGAAACACCATGCGGGACAAATGCAAAGGTGTGGCAGCACAGATTTGCTAATGAGATTATGCCCTTGGTTTCCCTAATAAAGAAGGGTCATGGGAGATCAGGGACATTCCTGCCTGCCCACACGCTGCTAAAGAGAGGTTTCCACAAGACCAACAGAACTGTTTCTTAACAACACACCACCCGAGTCCCTCACCAACACGCTTGGATTCATTTACCCTTCTAATCTTGGTAGCAGGGAGGAAAATCTGATTGTGATTAATCTTACTTGACAAATGGAGAGCGGAGCCAGAGGGACAGCAGGGCTTGCTGAAGGCAGCGATGTGGCTGGGCAACAGAGCCGGGATGGGAATTTGGTCTGACCTGACCGGGACCCCCCTGGGGGGGGAGCAGGGCATGGCTTCAGATGCAGGTGGGTTACACCTCCCACCACAGCTGTGAGTAAAAACACCTTAGGTATCCATACAGAAAGCACACTTTTTTTCTGAGTTCTTGCTCAACTCTGTAACTACCAACAGAGTGAATAAGTACTCTCATTGCTTTTGCGAGTGAGTCAGATACTGCGCTACGTGCCGTGTCATGCTGCTGGCAGTGCCTGCTCCTCGCCTGCTGCCACATGCAGAGCAGCGCTCCGGCTGTCCCACGCTGAAAAGGAGATATTTTGGTAGCAAAAAAGGGGACTCAGTGAGCAGCACTGCTATTGCTCACATCAGGCTGGGCTGGGGGTAAGGGGAAAAGCAGACAGAGGGGCAAGTATAATATTACAAGGGGCAAGTATAATATTACACAGCCCGAGTAGTACTCTGATATCTTCTATATATGTAGCAGTACAAGTAACTTCTAAGTGCTGGTGTGAGAGAAGAAAATATTCTTTCATATATGCATGCATAGAAAGAATGAGAAAGAACATATCACCATGTAGCACAAAGTCGACACGTAGATTTTTTCAGAGGAAACATAGATTGGTTTTATACCTACACTTCTATTGAAAAGACTACGGAGGGGCAGACTATTTAACTGTTGTTCATCATGCTCACCTTAACTCTTTATTCCTTTTCTTTTAAATGCACATAGTTTTAAGCTGCGATATGTATTTCTTTATGTACTTTTCACTGGTCATGTTGGAAAGGAAACTTGCCCTGGAATAATTGATTATCCCACCTGTAAGTAGCGCAAAGGCTAATACAAAGATTTTTTGCTCTTTTAAGCTGTGATAGCCAGTATGATGGCTTTTTCTAAATCATTGTTTTAATGGTTTTGCTATTTCAAAATACGTTCAACTCTTCTGCTGTCTTGTTTTGAAGCATATTATTTCCCAGCTGGGAATATAGCAGACTGTGGGACGAGGCAGCTGGCAGATGGACAGGGAGGAAGAACTGCCATCCCTCAACAGGCTACACCCACACTTGCTGGGGAATTGGTTTCCTCAATTTAGGTTAGCTGGCAGCAATTCCATTTTGAAAAAGTCTTATCATACCCAATGTTAAAAGGAACAGGGTCAAGAGCTCTAACATGTATTGCTACATCTCACCGACCTTTAGAGCAGCAAAAAACCCTACAGTACATGATAGATTAAAAAAAAATTCTATCACAAATGAAGACACTGTTTTCCCTCCTCATGCTTCGTTTTCATGTGTTTAAAGCTATGCACGTTCAGAACTAATGGAAAAACCCACACAGCTAATGTTCATTTTGGCATGATAGCTGCATCAAGTGCTTGAGATCCTGGTAATACCAGTTACTCCAGTTAAGCTTTTTTTTTTTTGTTTTTGGGGGGGGGCAGGGAAGAGGAAGTCCAGGCACCTTCTTTTAGAAGCCTAAGAAAAGAAGCAGTCAGAGAGGACTTCTGAGAGATGAAACATGGGGATTTCCAAGGGCTATTTTAATTGGTGCTGTCTACAAGAGCAGCAATAAATGGGGCTTATTCTGATCTTCCACTTCAGAAACCGTTTGACTACGCAGCTGGGAAAGTGAGTTTCGTACCCATTTGTGCTCCGTATTCCACAACGGATGAGAAAGTGCTCACGGTGCAAGTGGGACTTCACTGTGAGGTTTTCACGCGGGCAGCAGCAGACCAAGGCAGCGGGCTGGAGGACCGCAAGGCTGGGCCACCGCAAGGCTGGGCCAGAAGCGCCGCTGCCGGGCAAGCGCTTTGGTTGTGGCTGCCGCTCGGAGCCCTGAAGGGCACCATCCCCACTGGCTCACAAGCTGCTCCTCACTCAGCCAGCCAGTGTCAAACTGTGGGGACAGTCCAGAGAATGGCAACTGCACATTTAAAAACAGGCAAATAGAACCTCAAATCACACACAGCAAAATTCCCCTTCTGCTGCCGCTGACCTGAGAGCATGAAAGAATGCAGAGCACTGGGCCTTCCCCAGAGTTAGCCACTAGGAACGAACAAAATTCAGGACTTTTAGACGTCCTGCAGTAAAGTTGGTACTATCTCAGTATGGTAGTTATTTACTTACGACAATTTTTAGGCTGGTAGTAAGATCGGTGCTTTAGGGGCTTCTGCCTGTCCAGTCAGAAGGCCAGAAGATAGGGGCACTTTAGGCGAGTGGTTCATTTCTCTGTCCTCTCAGTGCGGTTGCCGGCTGTAAATAACCATTTCCAAATGAAGGGAAAAGCACAGCATATCCAGGAGACCTTCTGGGATGTACAAAGCCTCATCGCAACAGCATTCACCTGGCAATCACAGTGAGTTACTGGAGCTGCCCTACCCTGCGCTACTCTTCCTAAAGTGAAAGCTGCCTCGACTTTATAAGAAAATAAAGAGTATTAGCTAAATTAAAAAAATGAGCGCTGGGTCCTCCCAGGCAATCTTCACTTCTGCTCTAGGATGGCTTTAGTCCTGTGATTGACTGCTCTCATGCAACTGACGGTGTTGGCCCTGCATACAAATTAAGAAATGCACTCATGTACTGTAAATGACAGGACTAGAGCCTTAGACTTTAAATCCTTCAGGACAGTAGACCCCTTTTAGCAGAAGTTATATACAATGCATAATAAAAGCCCTATGCATAATGTAATAATGGCCTACTACATCTACTCATTATTATTGACGACTGTATTATAGTGTTATTAACAATTTGCTTTCTGCCAAAATTTCCCCAGAAAGCAGATGGATTGTTGAAGGCAGTAAAAAGTTTTCCTTTGCTATCTTAACCTGTGGCACAAATATAGAACACTGAAACCCTGTAAAAAAGGCAATACACAGGCACTCTTCATCCTCTTATTAAAAGGCACTTTCTTAGGTGGAGGTTAATTATTTAATAAGCAATTTAATTCACCTTGTCAACCCACTTGGCTTCATCTTCTGCAGCTGGCTGCTCCAGGCTGCCATACCTGCTCTCAGACTGTCAGCTCCATGCAGCCACGGTGTCCCCAGCTGCTAGAGCTGTGGCCATCACCCAGCCAGCCCTGGGTACCAGCCCTGCAGCCACCCATGCTCCAAAGCTGCTGTGTGGTTGCCCTCTACAAGTGCCTGAAAGGAGGCTGTACTGAGGTGGGGTTTGGTCTTTTCTCTCAAGTAACAGGTGATAGGATGGGGGGGGAAAACAGTCTCAAGTTGTGCCAGGGGAGGTTTGGGTTGGACATTAGGAAAAATTTTTTCACTCAAAGGGTTGTCAAGCACTGCAACGGGCTGCCCAGGGAAGTGAGCAAGTCCCCATCCCTGGAGGTATTTAAAAGATGAGTAGACGAGGTGCTTAGGGACATGGTTTAGTGGTGGGATGGCAGGGTTAGGTTAATGGTTGGACTTGATGATCTTAAAGGTTTTCCCAACCTAAACAATTCTATGATTCTGTGGTCCCCAGCACATCACTTGCCTGCTCCAGCCAGCACCAGGCCAACGAGCTGGACAGGTGTGAGTGGGGGACTGCTCCCATCAGTGGTCTGGATGCAGCCGCATGGTTTTGGGAGGGGGGGAAAAGAATTGTATGCATGCACACTGTACCATGTCAGTCAGGCTCAGAAAACAGGACTTGACCTGTTTCATGACTGCCGCAGGTGCTGCTTGTGGGTCCCAGCGCACTGCAGCGCTCTCTCTTTTCGCTTCTTCATAGTTGACTACTACCCTGCCTGGAGCCCTCACCTTCCCAGACATGGGGCACAAGACTACATTTAGGCATGCATTTCAGCTTTTTTTCCCCCCCAAGCATGGCAGAGGGGAAGCTCGCATCTGCGCTACATCCCCTTGAATGACCATTTGGGCAAGCTCCTCTTGGCAGAACTGGGGGAACAGCAAGACTTATGGCTGCGTGTGTCTCACCCGAATGTGCCATCAGCAGCCCTTGCTGTAATGTCATACAAGATGGCTCTAGGGCCCTTAACAGGAATGGATTTATTAAGAGGATGAAAACTTCCCCCTTTAGCACTGGCTGATGCAGTCTTACAGTATTGAAAGAGAGTGGAGTAACAGATGTAGGGACCCTCAATACAGCTGGTTTGGGATTCCATCTCTCCTCATTTTTTTAAAAAAAAAACCAAACGAAAAACCCCAAAACACTCAAGAAAATATGTTTACATGTAGCAGGAACCTACTTTCAGCAGGTGCCTGAGCCTGGGCTGTCCTTGAAGCAAAGCAGGGACACCACATCATACAGGTGAGTCAACAAAATGGTCTGATAAAGCAATAGGGTAGTGATAGCCCCAAGCATGCTTCCAAGGCAAGGTCCCTCTTTGGGGAATTATAGCTCTGTACCCACCTCCTGACTTGTCTCCCACCTGATTCCTCCAGCACCTGCTCTGATTTTAAAAAGGTTTTAAAAAAAAAAAATCAGCATCATCTTTTACTTTCCCAGACCTCTCTTTCATAAGTCTTCCATGATCAGTCTGAGCAGATCCCTATCTTGTGACTTTGCTGGGAAAAGACCATTTTTCTAATACTTAGAGCAGCTGTCTTTCCGTGGAAGAGCACTGTTGGCTCTGCGAGCATTACTCTAACACAGAGTGAAAGGACAGATTAGGCAAAGGACCACCTTTCAAAGGGAAACCTGTGGTTTGAAACAGGTAAATACTGAGATCCCCAGCAGCAATTAATAGCCAAGCTGGACATACGCATTTTCTAATCCAATGCGCTGTATTCTACTCCTAAACATATTGTAAAAATTATGGAAAAGAAAATAAAAGCTTTATATGGCCATTATAGACTGTTAAGCGTACTTTAGCAAGGCAGTATTATGCCTAAAAGACAACCAGAGTCCTATGAAAGAATCAAGGGAAAAATTAACAGCACCAGAAAGAAAACTCACTGCTGTGGAAATTGGTCATTAGCAATATGGCAGTATGGCAGCAGTTCAGCCAAACAGCCTGTCAGCCTGCTGGCCGTGACCATTTTCAGGATGCGGCTGGTTGCAACGACTCGCAATTTTTTTCTTAGCACTGCAGGTTTAATCCTGATCACCCTTAATATCCATTACTGGTAAAGAAATATCATGCTTGAATAGTAAAACTAAACTGTTGCTGACAAGGTTTTTAAAGATGGACCTATACATTACATAGTTACATTTTTCAATAGAAGCCTAAATTAAGGCTTATAGGTTCCTTTTAAACTAAAAGCATGTTAGCTGCATATGATGAGAACATTTGTTCAAACTTACTAAAAGACAAATGCGCTTGATTAATAAGTACCTGCTGAAATACTCACTTTAATCAGAAACTTCATGTCAATTGTTTTAATACATCAAAGTTCAGGAGGAATGGAGATTCACTGATTGCTTATTAGCAGCATTCAAACCTTGTCTGCTTCTGCACTATAAACTTTGCTTTGGTAGATTAAAGAATTTCTTGGCTCCTAATCCAGATGTTATTTTCTCACGGAGCTTTTGGGAAAGGAGGGTGTGTAGCTAGTGGAAAGGTCATATCCATATTTCTAAATGGAACATAAATATATTGTGTGACCTGGGGGAACTCATTATGCTGTTGGTTGCTTCACTTTCCTCAAAGACACTGAATACATCCTTTACTCTGATTTACAGTGGGGGATATTTCATTAACACTTGTAAACAACAAATCTTCAGTGAAAGATAAGATCCAAGTCCTATTTCTTTTCTCTTTAGAAAGTTTTGAGCATAATCATATGAAGTTAAATTTGAAACAAAGTCTATTTTATAATTTTGCTTCTGGGTGGAGTAGATTTTCCTGACTTGGCTCCATTTGCTGGTATTCACCCTGTGTGTCAGTCCCAGATTAAAGTAAACTCACTGTACCATTGACAACATTGGCACCTCTATTTTTAGGACCAGTGTGTGCACAGCCAGCATGCTAAGTTAGCCACAGATAATGTAAACCTTCCTTCCAGCGGCTGAATTAATTAAAATTACATGTATAACGCCCCAAGATGGAGCCCATCACTCTTCTAACCAAGGCCAAACCGCTAGGGTTGATGAGTAGTTGCCCATTTGGTGCAGCATAACCATCTATAGCACATTACATATGAGGCTACACCTCTGCATTAGTGTCTCAGCTTGCACCATAATCAGGCGAAGGGTTTTTTTAATGTTCTAAGGACTGTTTTTTTAGACACACTCCTCTCTGCACAACTAATGGCCTCAGACAGCTCCATCTGTAATGAGCATATTCTCATTAGAGTATTGTCTCAAGGTAGCACTCTGCAAATTTACTTTTCTGATGCAGTCAAAAATGTGAAGTGAAATCAAAATGTGAAATACCACGGTAATGTGTAATGCACAATGTCTTGCCATCAGAAAGCCCTGTGGCAGTAAAAGGGAGAATCACACAAGGGTTGAGGTTGGAAGGGACCTCTGGACATAATCTGGTCCAACCCCCTTGATCAAGACAGGGTCCTTTAGAGCAGGCTGCCCAGGACCATGTCCAGACAGCTTTTTAATTATCTCCAGGAACAGACACTTCACAATCTGTCTGGGCAACCTGTGCCAGTGCTTGGTCACCCCCCACAGTAACAAAGTGTTGCCTGATGTTCAGATGGCATCTCTGTGTTTCAGTTTGCACCCATTGCCTCTGGTCCTGTTACTAGGCACCACTGAAAAGAAGCTGGGTCCATCTTCTTTGCAGTCTCCCTTCAGATACTTATATACATGTTGATAAGATCCTCCCGAGCCTTCTCTTCTCCAGGCTCAACAGCCCCAGCTCACTCAACCTTTCCTCTCATGGGAGAGTTGCTCCGGTCGCTTCATCATCTTTGCAGTGCTTTGCTGGACCTTCTCCAATATGTTCATGTCTCATTTGTACAGAGGAGCCCTGAACTGGACACAGTGCTCCACACATGGCTTCACCAGTGCTGAGTAGAGGCGAAGGATCACCTCCCTCCCTCCACCTGCTGGCAATAGTTTGCTTAATGCAGCCCAGGACACTATTTGCCTTTGAAACACAGGCACATTGCTGGTTCATAGTCAGCTTGGTCCACCAGGACCCCCAGGTCCTTTTCTGCAAAGCTGCTTGCCAGCTGGGTGGCCTTCAGCATGTATTAGTGCACAGTGTTGTTCCATCCCAACAAGGTTCAGGACTTTGCACTTCCCCTTGTTGAACTGCTTGAGGATCCTGTTAGCCCATTTCCCCAGCCTGTCAAGCTCTCTGGATGGCTGTCATCTGTACTCTTCCCCATTAACCCTATCAATAATGAAGATATTGATTTGGATTTCACCCACTATTGACCCCAGGATTACATTGCTAATTATCAGCCATTCAGCCAGTTTTCAGTCCACCTCATTATTCAATCAGCCTATACTTCATCAGCTTCTCTATGAGGATCTTACAGCAGACAGCACTGAAAGCCTTACTGACGTCTAGGTAGACAACATCCACTGTTCTACCCTCATCTACCATGCCAATCATTTCATCACAGAAGTTTATCATCAAGTTGGTCAAGCACGACTTCCCCTTGGTGAAGCCATGCTGACTGACTACTCCTGATGACCTTCTCATCCTTCATGTGCCTGGAAATAATTGCCAGGATTAGCTGCTCTACCACCTTTCCAGGGGCTGAGGTGATGCTGACCAGCCTGTAGTTCTCAGCCTTTTGCAGATAGGAGGGACATTCATCAGGCATTTCTGGCAGTCACCAAGATCAAAGGGTGAGAGTGGCCTCACAATGACATCCACCATCTTCCTTGGCACTCACAGGTGCATCCCATCAGGGGCCATGGACTTACAGATGTAAGTCTTAAGTATTCCCTGACCTGATCTTCTTCCACCAAGGGTTTATCTTCCTTGCTCCAGAGTTTCCTCCTGATCTCTGGGACTTCAGAAGACTAGTCTTGCTAGTAAAGACTGAGCCAAAGGTAATATTCAGTACCTCAGCCTTTTCCACATCCTGCGTAGCCAGGTCCCCAGTCTTGTTGAGCCCATGGTTTCCCTAGTCCTCCTTTTGTCACTTATGTACTTACAGAAGCCCTTCTTACTGATTTTCACATCTGTGACCAAATTCAATTCCATTTGGGCTTTAGCTTTCCTAGCTTCATTCCCACATGCTTGAACAATGTCTCTGTATTCCTCCCAGGTTCCCCATCCTTGCTTCTACGCTCTGTGTGCTTCCTTTCTGTGTTTGAGTTTAGCTAGGAGCTCTTTCTTCATCCATGCAGGCTTCCTGGCATTTTTATCTGACTTCCTATTCATTGGCATGAACCGCTCTTGAGCTTGGAGGTGATCCTTGAATATTAACCAACTTTCTTGGGCCCCATCCTACAGAACTCTTCTAAACAGATCTTTGAAGAGGCCAAAGTCTACTCTCCTGAAGTCCAGGGTTGCAAGCTTGCTTTTTACCCTCCTCCCTGCCCTCAGGGTCCTGATCTCCATCATTTCACAGTCACTACAGCCAAGGGAGCCTTTTACCTTCACATTTCGAATGAGCCCTTCATTGGAGAGTATGAGGTCCAACCAAGCACCTCTCTTTGTTGGCTCCTCCATCGCTTGGATGAGGAAGTTACTATGAATGCACCTCAAGAATCTTCTTGATTGTTTAGGTCCTGCTGTCTCTCCAACAGATTTCAAGGTGTGGTTGGAGTCCCCCATTTGGATCAGGGCCTGCAAACAAGAGTCTGCTCCCAGCTGTCTGTAGAGGGCATCACCTATTTGTTCTCCCTTGTCAGACAGCCTGTAACAGACACCCACTGTAATGCCACCTTTACCTCTCCTCTCTTTAATCCTAACCCATAAGCTCTCAGTTGGCTCCTCATCCATCCCCAGGCAGAGCTCCATACCCTCCAGCTGCTTTCTTACATAGAGAGCAACTCCCTCTCCTCATCTTCCCAGCCTTTCCCTCCTATAGGAGCCTGGATCCCCTTGTTACAGCACTTCAGTCACAAGAGCCATCCCACCACATCCCTATGATTCCAGTAAGATCACAGCCCTGCAACTGTGCACAGATCTCCAACTCAGCACGTTTATGCCCCATACTGTGTGCATTACTATACACTTCAGAGAGGCACCCCAGCATGTTGAGTTTCTGGAGAGGGTTAGCAGGATTTCTCCATAATGGTGCCTTATAGGCATTTCCTTGCTTACATGCAAGTGCTGGAGCTCACCCCACTTAAATTGCATTTTCTTGATTTTGTATTCCATTCCTGTCACATCATGCCATGCTCTTCATGCATTGACCCTGCCCAGCACTCCCCCCTCAAGGCTTCTGGTTACTCTCTCCCTCCCCTGTCATTCTTTGTTTAAAGCCCTCCTTATGAGATCAGCCATCCTATTGATGAAAATAGCTTCGCTCTCCTTAGTGAGGTGGATCTTACCTCTTCCAAAGAGATGCTAATCTGCAAACAGGGTCCCATGGTTATAGAACCCAAAACCCAGCCACCAACACCAGCTCTGCAGCCAGTTATTGACCTGTACTATCGCTGTCTTCCTCTTCACCCCCTTTACCCTTACTGGAAGGATATTAAACACCACCTGGGGTCCCATGCCCTTGACTACTGCCCCTAGAGCTCTGTAGTCCCTTTTGTGCCAGGTTTCCCTGGCAGTATCATTTGTATCCACATGGGATAACAGCAGGGGGTAGCAATCAGAGGGTTGGATGAGCTTCAGCAGTCCCTCTAGAATGTCCCCAATCCTGACCCCCAGCAGACAGAAAAGCTTTCTTGATGATAGGTCTTGCTGACAGACAGGTGCCTCTGTCCCCTGCAGCAGAGAGTCACCCATTGCATGGATTCACCATTTCTTCCAGGTGGTCTTGCATGGCTTAGGGTCAGATGGACCAGATCCTTTACCTGAAGACATATCTAGCTTCTCTTCCTCTTTGAAGGTGGTGAACCTATTTTGCAGTTGTAAGACTTTAGGTGGGGCAGGAGCTTTCCTATTGGTGCCAAAAGTCACCAGCTTCCATCCTTCCCCTTTTCCAGCAGTTGCACTTACCTTAATATTAAGGGTGGACACCACCTGTCTAGGGCTCTTCAGGCCCTTCTGCTGCATCTCAGATAAGACCCCATCTATATGCCTTTTCATTCTCTCTGCTGCTGCACAGCCTGCTCACTTCCTCCTGTAACCCCTCTACTTGGCAGCACAGCTCCTCCAAGATAGCACGCGTCCTGCAGGACAGCAGACCATCTCTCTGGGCATCAGAGAGGAGCCCCAGGCACTCCCTGCAGCCCAGGACTTGGAGGGCTGCATCTGCCATCTGGAGCTCACTCTGCATCAAAGCCTCTGCCCTAGCTGCCACAGCTGCTCTAACATCTGCTGAGCAGACCACCTGGTGGCACATCACCACCATAACTGAGACCATTACAGTGGTACAGATTCAGCTGAGGCCCCTTCCTTGCACCCCACTGCACAGACTGCTGCCTCTGGGAACCATGCTCTGGGCCATGGCTCCTATATAGTCCTCTTCTGAGCGTGGGCTAAAGGGTGCTCCGCTCTCCCTAACTGCAGCTGCAACAAATGCAAGGTCAAGGGCAGCTTATCCTGCTCATTTGAAGCTGCCAGAGCTTCCTCAGGCCCACACCCTGGTGGCTCCCCTGCCCTCGTCCTTGCCTGGCAGCAGCAGGTACCCCTCAGTTTCTCAGAGAGTTCCCAGTCATTCCCTGATGATACTGGACCTTGTCCCCAGAAGGTCCAGAAGCTCCCAAAGCAGAACCCAGAGACTGCTGCCCAAATGGCTGCTTCTGTTGGTTGTGGCTAATAATATTGTGTTAAAATCTTCAGGCGCTCATTCCTAGAGACCTTTGTGAGTTCCGTGTGTCTTAACTCAAGTACGCGTTTAATCTGTGTCAATAACCTTCAAATATATTATGTATATATATATGTAAATGTATTTTTAACATACATGTAAGTCTAATATATACATATATTTCAAGACCCCTTTCTATTTGAGATGCAGGCAGCCTAAACCATTGATTGGCCTCTCCAATGTGTTCAGCTGCCCATTGTCAGCACTAGTGCATAAACATTTCTGGAGAATGTTTGGGACCCAAAAAACTGCTGAGTATGCAAAAGACAAAACCCTAGGGAATTTAAACGCAGCAGCATAAAAATAGCTGCTCGGCATCAGACCAACGGTCCACTTGAAGTGTCATATACCAGATGCCTACAGGGGAGCACAGGGGCAGGGCAAGCAGGTATGGGTACTTCCCCAACCTCCAGAGGTCTGTGTAGCAGAGAGGGTCTCCTTAACTCCCTTTACAACCCCTCTGCCCAACCATAGATTCAGGCTGGGATGAGTAAGGATTTATTCACAAGTTCAGCTTCTTTGACCATTGGAATCATTCAGGGTTTACTGACAGCTATTAAAACTATATTAAAAAAAAAACTATATAAAGCTATAAAAAAAAAAAAGTGGGTGAAATGTTTTATCTTTCAGAGCTATCCTTAGGATGTTTAATTAAAAATAGGCTCCTGACCAAAAGAATTTAATCAGATTATCTTTCATGAAAGCATTACTGTGAAAGAACATAATTGCTTGGGACAGACTTATTCCATAACATGTTCTTCGATTACAAACGCCATTTCCCTTCACGTTCCAGGTATTCAGCCAAGGAACGAAGGACCATAGCTGGGCATATGGCTTTTTCCTCCATATAATGTTTCAAGATGATTTGACTAGTACTTGACAAAACCCCCATGTTTTGCTTCTTCATTAAAGCAGAAATTAAGCTCTTGTCTCTCATGGAAGGCTGTGATGACCAGGTTAACACTGAATTGTCAGTGGCTTTCTTGAAAACAGAGGGGAAAAAAAGACATAAACTGCTTACACATGTCAGAGTTTGTTTGATTTTTATTATGCTTATTTAACTTAAACATGTAAGGAACACTATGGAGAAATCACCTTGTTGTTAGGATCCAATAAAAAAAAAATTGTGTTGCTAGAAACAGCATTATTGGTGTTCCACTTGTCTTGCAGTTCAGCCATTTGTCCGTGATACTTCAGTGTGTCACATTCATGAATACATTTCTCCTTTAACAAATCTGCGAATCGCTATTATTCAGGTTTATAGCTAGAGAAATGAGGCCCAGAAAGAGCAAGCGATCCATCTACAGCCACGCAGAAAATCTGCACAGCACGAACCTCAACCCTAGTCTCCAGCTAACGTTTTCACTGACCACTGGGACACCCTGACCCACTGCCCACCATCCCTGAAAACGTGCTCTTACAACTGAAAGCCCAAGCTATGGTCTTCCCAGGCTGCAACGCCCAGTCACTGAGCTGTTTGACAAATGAATTAATTCTGGCATTTGCAACTTTGAATGTTTATATTACAATTTAATACATAATAAATTAATTAATAACAGTATATTCTGATGTTTTAGTATCACATACAAGTCAAAATGGAGTAAATTACAATTGTAAAGTCAGAAAACTTGTATCTTGTTTTGCTTCTAATTTTTTTTAACATTACTGAAATATTTTGGTGATAGCCATTGCATAGATTGGCTCCCACCTAACGTGTTGTTAAACATGCTGTGCTACTGCAAAGCATCTAAAGAAATCTGCATTTTTTGGGGGGAGAAACAACTCTTTCAAAAAACATCCTCCAGTGGAAATCACCATTTAGTAAGATCTTATAAGCCAAATGCTTTCAGTTGTCCTCATCCAATCATATTTTTCGCAATGATGTGTTTACAGCATGATCTTTATCAAACACAGTTTATGAGTGGACAAAGAGAGCAACAGGCACAGTTAAAAATTACTGTTACACTAATCCTCAAAAAACAGGGTTTGGGAGGTTTCCTGGAAACCTGTTATTCCCCAAGGTTGTTCAGCTGGGATGCTGTCTCATCACAAGGAAGAACGAGTAACAATGTGTCGGTGTGCAACACAGTTCAGGCAGTGTTTCTGCCTGTTGCCATATGTATATTCCAATGGTAGCGAGTCTCCTTCCACTTCAGATAGGTTTTTCGCAAAGCTAACTTTACATCCTGAGTAAATCTCAGCAAGAGTGACATCTGCTTGATGAATTTGGGCTGCCATCAACTGCAACATGGAAATAACCCCCCCTCACCACCACCATCAGCCCTCTATGTCGTTGTGGCAGTCTGATATCTATCTAGAAGGCTCTTCTGCCTCAGGCTGCTCCCAGAAGCTGTGTCCCACCTCTCAGCACTGAAATCTATGTCACTTCTGGTTGGAATTGAGAAATTTTGGGCACTGGTAGAAATTCTCAAGTCTCTTGAGTAGACTGTGTGAATCTCCTTGTGGTGAAAGGCCATTACTCACCCAACCATCATTCAGTGCTGGCAGAGACTTGCTTGCCTTTGGTGCACCTTTTTTGCTTCCACATGTAGGTTCCACTCTGGTCGCTGGAGGGAATACCAGTAATGCAGAGGGATGATGGATTACTGCTCATCTGAAGTCTTCTGCAAATTCCCTGGTGCCAGACTAGCACCGTCCCCAGCCTCTCCTCAGAAGAGGCTCTCCAGCTGAGACAGAGAGGATCCTGAGGGGGCATAAAGGACAAGCGTATGCTGAGGTCCTTCTCCAATACTCGAGGTGAGACGCTCATCCTGCAGCAAAGAAGCACAGGTGCCAGAGGAGTTGGAAAGAAGGGCTGACTGGGGCTGTGACTCATTTATTTCGTCTCTTTTCACTGGAACAATTTCTCTCCGATGTGGCCCTCTGGCCCCCATCTGTACACACCTGGACTACTGTTAATTAATACTCCCAAAGCATGTTTGAACTGTGTGTGCTCTGGAGTTGACTGGGGTCTTTTTGCCTAATTAGGGGGAAGGACCACGTTACACCAGCAGTCCAGAGACTGCATTACTTTTATTTGGGGCACGATTCAAGGCAAAATTGTCTTCTGTTCATGCCAGGTGCTATATGCCAGACTTCATCTCCTTACTCCATAGGTTCTGCCATGACAGACAAGCAGTCCAAGCGAGGGGTGACTTGTCTTTCCTCCAAACTACTCCAACTGCAGTAGAGCTGTTCAACAGTGTAATTAAAAATAAAATTGGGCAGCATGGTTTTGACAAGAAGGGAAGAGCATTTTAAAGGAGGATCAATGAGCGCTGTACTTACCTCTCCACTGGTCCAACCTGTTTGCATCAGAATCTAAATGCAGGCTTGCTCCCTTTCTTTGCATTGGTGTCAGCCTGATAAAATTCAAGTTTTACTTACTTGTTCTTTGATAAATTTCTTTTTGATCAAACACCCCCCCCTCCCCCCCCACCCCGTTGCTCATTTGCCTGAAAATATGAGCAAGGCTATTACCTTTTATAATTCAAACATAGTGTACACCTTGGCTCACCACCTTGATTTCGAAGGAAATGTCAGGATTGCCTTCCCATTTCCCCTGCTCCACCTGTGTGGTTTTTACTGTCTCTCCCACCTTCCCTGCCTATGGAAGCTGAGTTGCTGGTCGCAGTCCCCTGGCTAATGAGCTGTTCCATCACCTCTTTTACTGTCTTATTCTCCAGCTAAAACTGATGCAATTTTTCTTCATGCTAAGGGAATCAGTAACCCAATTAAACAAGGGAGCATTTTAACCTCCTGGGGAACATGCTGTTCAGAGACAATATTTTTGCCCCTAAAATAATTAACCTCTATGGAGCATGGAAAGCACAGATACTATGCACTGAAACCTTTCTGAGATGTCAGATACTTAGTTTTTTACATCCCTTGGCCCTTGGTACACTTTATTATGTTGAGCCCTCTAATGACGCTATTCTGAGACCGATGGGTAGTACTAACACAGCCTCCGCAGCAAAGAAACAAAACGTCAGGACTTTTGACAATGTGCCAAAAGACACCACACATCGTGTAACGGCATACCCCTCCATTTAGGCAGAGACTGACCTTTTCAGAAGAAAGAGGGCAATGAATACACGTTCACTGGACCAAAATAACTAAGGTGGGATAAGCATAGCACTGGACTAAAATGTTGCTCACTTTCAGAGTCATGGCTGAACTGCCCTACTGGTAGGAGGCCAGATACCCTACGTGCAGGTTCACAGCACCCCTGAAATGGTCTACACCCACACATCCTAATGCAAGTCTGATTCATAAGTGATTTAGCCTTTTTAAAACCTCACTCACTCCACAGGAGCGCTTTTTATTCCCTTCCTATCCCCAAAGCACCGGACGCCGACACCAAAGGCATGCCATCTGCCTGGACACCATGATCAAGACGTATGGCTGTTCCAGTAAGCACCCTCCTCTTCTTCCCCAGCGGGCAGTAGGGTGGCTAGCGGCGTTACCAGGCCTCCCTCCTGTACACATCCCTAGCTGTGGGTTCAGCGAGGTTACGTTGACCTTGGCTTAATCCATCACCATCACTTGAGAAACAGCACAGTTGTTATCAGATACTTGGTGTGGTCTTCTTTCCCCTGGAAAGATTTTTACTTTCTTAGCTGCCCCCTTGGCTGATATAATCCTTTAAGAGCCTGAAATAATATGTTCTTCACTAAATCTGCCATATAATAACCTTGACAACATTGCATCAGATCAATGTCCAGTTTCCCTCATTTATCCCCCCGAAACAGTGCCTTTGGGTAAACTGTGTCTTTCATCATTCAGCATTCGACAACAGTAACTTTATTCACCACACTGAGAAGGAAGCGTTTTGTTTACTTCATCTATAACAAATATCCCAGAGAATTATTCCTAGATTAGGCATTAGGAAAGATGGTGATGAAAGATCTTGTTTCACTGGACAACTAATTACACTTGCTGGGGATGGCAGCTTAAAGAGTAATGTAAACAAACACGGGGATGCAGTAATTCCCCTCAGGACACGCTGTGTACAATTCTGTAGTGAACAAAGTCAGCTGAGACCCTCTGGGCCAAAATGTCATTAGTGACATTAAGAAAATGCCACGGCTTGCTGATTTATGCAAAGTCCAGGGACTCATCAGAACTAGAGCAAATGTCGTCTGTAAATTTTAAGCCCACCAAAAATGCCATTTCACATAGTTTTTGCAAGTATTTTTGTCATGCCCGTGCTTTATTCTAAAACAAACAAAAAATTTTCATTTCTTACTTAATTCAGCCACTGAACTAAGAATGTAATTATTTACATTGGAATGACAGACTTCACACTATAAGGTTGCTAGAAGATTAAAAAATCAGTTGTTTTTTTTTTAAATTCCATGTGCATCTTCAGGGAATATCTAGTCACACCAGTCTTACTGCATTCACTCGCAGTTCTCATGCATACTCTTTAGCACCTTTTCTCCCTGCCCTTAGACGAATCCTGAATGGTTCAGACCAACAGCAGTCTCCAAATAATTTATACAAGGAATATGCAGTTCTCCCTCTTTCATGCCATTCAGGTCTGCAGCGCTGGCAGAGCTGCAATACTCGGGCTAACTGCTAAAAAGCTAAGTAAGGCTTTTACTCCTTAATTTTGGGTGGCCGCAGTACCTATATCTGGGCCAGGTGTAGGATCCACCTAACGCTGCCGGCGGTGAGCAGGGTCACACCTAGTCCCCACTGACTGTCCTTGCAAGACCCCACTGACCATAGCTGGAGCCCACGTAACTGTCTCAGATGTAGAGATAGGTACCTCCTGCCCTTGCGGACACAGCAGAGCACCCCACTTCCCTCCTTGCTGCGGCACCAGAAGGGTACACGTGTGCTGTGGGCCCTGTGCCTGACTATGTGTCACCTTATGTAAAAATCCCAAGCTTCATGCAACATGGATGTAGGGAGCTCAGCGCCACTTAGATCACTGACCTGCTCCTATCACCATGTAAAACATTTTAACGTAGACACAGCCCATGCTGTTTGCTCCCCTAAAGTTGAACAGAAGGTGTCCCATCGTCTTCTGCTCTGTTGATCTTATTGATCGTATGCAGCCACAAAGCAATCTAGAAAGGGTTTTCGCACCTACTGTTGGAGCTCATTTCTGGGTGCTGTGTAGCGGTAGCAGAAATGCTGCAGATGCCTTCCCCTCACTAAAACATGCATATTTGTAATCAGAGAAAATGGAACCTCAAAGCAAATTCCCAGGTCTTTAAATTCCAGCTGTAGCCCTGACTCCCAGCCCCAGTTTAGCCAGTTTAACCAGTAATTCATCTCTGCACCTCCCGGTTCTGTGTGGCGAAGGCGTGGGGAAGCCACAGGACAAGTGAGACCGCAGGCTTCTGTGTTTGCAAGGCTTTGCCACGCAAGAGCAGCTCTTTTAGGAGGCCCAGACTGGTCACAGCTTTCTGTGTCTTTTTTTGAAATACCTGTGGCTCCTGATCCTTCATTTTTACTCAACATTCATTGTATTTCTTTGTGACTTCATGTCACGGCTTACTCCTTTCTGCTCCGCATCCAGATGATTCAGTTCTTCCTGTATTTCTTTACTTGCCTCTAAATTGACCACTGGTTGTCTGGACACACTGCTCCCATGGTTAACCACAGCAGGGACTTGCTAGAATACCTCTAAAACGCCATCCAACTTTGCACCCAAGTTTCCTTTCTAAAAAAAAAACCAAACCAGAGTAGGGTAAAAACCTGGTGTATGTCTTAGCCCCATACTGGAACAGCTGGATCAATGCACCCAACCCCAAAGCTCCAAAAAACTTCACCAAACTGAAAATCAGTGCTCCAGTTCTTGGAAGGTTTTCCCCCATCAGGCATTAGAGCTGTCTCCTCTTTTGACATGGGTGTCCGCCTATGATACCAAACTGATACTGGAAGATAGTCTTTGAAGTGGACAAGAGTGAACAGTTCCTTGCTTGGATACACTCCAAAAGTAAATCATTTTATTCTCACCTATAAGCAGGGCTTAAAATGGGGATGGTCAAACAGCTTTAGGGGCTATCCCTTCTTTTCAGGAATCTCAGGCCAACGCTGATGCCCAGTGCCTCAATAACTGGGTACAATGGAGTAGCAACAGAGTAAGCAAACTCCTTTTATAGCAGCCTTTCCAAGGAGCATGATTTCTCCAAACAACTTTATAATATCTAAATATTAACAAGGTACCCGACACAGCAACTCATACACAAATTAAAATAATTTGGAAGACTAGCACCACCAGTCCATGTTTGTCTCAACAGTGTTGGCTTCATCTTGTCTGTTCCTAAATCATTTTTCGTTACGTCATAAAATCTGGAATGACTGAAAGTCCTTGCAAAATCTGTGGCTATTTCACTAGTTACTACAGATTTTCCTTATTTTCAGAAAAATTCCTTTTCTTCAGCTTCTACAACTTTAAGCAGAGGAACTGCGCTTCTTTTCTTTTTCAATTTTCTTTGAATGTCATTTACCCATGATTCTGTTAGGAATAAAGCATAGTTAAATGAATTTCTTTTGTCTGTGGTTAATATAAGCAGAATTAATATAATTGAGATGGGAGTTCCAAATCCAACCTGCCTTTCAATTTCTTTCAATTATGTTTCATTAAAATTACCCTATGTCATTGGTAACAGTTATGTCAGGTTTATATGTCAAGGCAAGAAGCCAGCTTCAGATGACAATTTTCTACTGTACCAAGCCCATAGCATTTCTGTAACTACATTACTGAGCATCTATATTATTATTCATTAGATGCAAATGTCTTGGTGTCACTCCTGAGTAAATAAATGCATTCTTCCCTAATAAAACTCTTGGATGCACCACTTAGTTTGTGCACAATTTTTCTTATGTTGTTTTAACTGATAATCCATAACCCTCTACATCTTCTTATTCAAATGAGAGACTATTTTTGGGACACAGGCAAGAGCTGCACACCACTTAATTCTGCTCTGGTAATATTTTAATCATTTAGGGGAGTACTCATCTTGACAAAAAAAATGCAAATCTGATCCAGTTGTGGTGCGAGGAATTCCTTAACAGAGATGTCAAAGTCATCAGAAGCTATGTAATTAGCAGCACTGATAATTTTTTTCTTCATGTTGCTTACACTTTTGTAAAAATCTTTGTAAGAGTTCTCCTTAACCTGTTAACAAAAGTTACAGGCAATAAGACGGTATGCATGAAAAATGAGTGTTCATTCCATTGTTTTCTCTGGTTTTATCATCTGAATCAATCTGAATGTTCTTCTGAATCTTGTGATTTTCTAATTTCATGTACTGCTGTAGTAAAGTTTCTCTTTTAATTACTTTCTCTCTACATGGCACAAAGACATCACTGAAAAAGCTCCATACAGAGAAGCTTTGCAAGCTATTCTAAGAAAAAAAAAACTGAAGAAAATCCAAAATCCAGTGAAGCCTGTGAAAAACCTCCCTCCGCTTGTCCTTTGGAATAGGTCCCAAATGAGGCAGAAGCATGTGCTGTGTTTCTGTGCTGGACTTTCCCCCAAAAGAAAAACAACCATGACCTGGCTCCAGCTTTTGTTCCTCACACAAAGCCCTGGAGAAGAGATGGTAACACCTCAGCTTCCCACTTGAACAGCCCAGAAAATGAGCCCAACACGTTTATACGGGAATGTACGTGAGCACTTATATGCCATCCCTGTTTTTAGAGACTCTCACTGTAGGAAAATGAGAAAATAAACTACTTAACTGTGCAAGTAATTTCAGCTGGAGCCGATTATCCATCTGCTAATACAGAGCAGCCTGGAAGCTTTGCCAATGACAGATTAAGGTCAAACAAATGATCATTCCTACAAGATGCACTCTTCCTAAACATATTTTTCTTTCAATATGTTGCGAGATGCTGATCAAGAGCCTATAATAATATTATATTTGCGTAAGCGTCTTGTAGTGAAGCTACAGCAAGTTTCTGGAATAACACTGGGGTCTAGGCAAGCCAGACAGTATGTTTAAGACAGAGACTTCTGTCTAAAGAGCTTACAGGTGAAAAAGGCAAAATGCAGGAAAAACTGCAGAAAGAAAGTGTTGTTATTTCATTTTACAGGGGCAGAACTAAAGCAGAGAAGTTGTGGGAACGGGGCATACGAGGTATGCAGACACTGCAACAACAGCAACTGGAAAGCCTGCGTCCAGTGACAGGGTGAGGCTGGAACTCCCCTATGATACACCTAAGAATATTTTCCCCGGACTTCAATTTGTGCTGACTTGTTTTTGCAGAAGGATGTTTTCTCAAAGGTTCTTAAAGATCAGCTTGAGACAGCTTTGAAAATCCCAACCTGCCCAGTTGTGCAGACACACACAAACCACTTGCAACTGAAGACAAGGTCTTAGTATGAAAAGCATTAAGCAAATGGAGTTATAGGGACTGCTACTTCTGCAGCCCAAAATCTAAGATGTTGGAGACAGGCAGGTAATTAGTAGCATTTAATTCTATGACTGGAAGGTTACGTAAAGGTAATTCAGGCATGTTTCAGATTTCAGACACAGGTCTTAAGTACTAAATAGGTAAGCCTCATTCACGCAGGCACATTGCTCAAGTGTTTTAAACCTTTGCACAAGCTGTCTTGTCTTTTACCACTGCTCTGACCACAAGGAAATGCCATTTCTTCAAAGCCAGGCACAGAACATGTAAATTGAGGATGATAACACTGACCTCTTTTTTTTTTTTTTTTTTTGCATAGAGCACTTTAATACCTACCGATGAGAAGTGCTGCCTGGAAGCTGGGTACCGTTACGTAAACCGAGCATCCTCACGCCAGTAATCCATGGATGTCTCACAAATTCTTGTGTAATGGACTGGCAGGCGCAGTGCGTACGTTGCCTCCTCTCAAAGAAGCTGCTTTGCACGGGGGATAAGAGGCTACTTAGCCTGTCCCGCAGTAGCCGAGCTCTGACGGTGCCCCATCTGCGCCACGCACAGCACAGGTAGGAAAAACAACAGTGGGTCACTGCCTCATTAGGGACCACAGCACAATGCCAGGCATGTGAGGAATCACGATTAAAAATGTTTTGAGCTACACCTTTGAAGGGTGGCCGGGGGGGCTGGTAAAAACAGGAGTTTGCTGAAAGTGAAGGCAGTCTGGCAGAAATTCAGATTTTTTTAAGGCAGTTTCCAAACTATTTTAGTCCCCATCTCTCCTTAGCTTTTGTATTTCCTGGTAAAAAGGAAGGAGAAAAAAAGAATAATATGAGAAGTAAAGTAAAGCCAGATGTTTTAAAGAGAATGGTTCACTGTGAAACAAACTTTGCCACACGCTAAAAAAGTTTTTTCCAAAGGAGATGAAGCACAAAGAGACAGGGGTCATAAGTGCCCACTAGTTTAGGATACATTGCTGGAGGCGCTTAGGACCTGAATTTTGTCAGTGCATATAAGGCAAACAATGTGAAAGTATTTAGGTACTTAACACAGGCACCTAATGACCTTCATCTTTCCCTTAAGAATTTTACAGGATGGTCTCTCTCTTTAGCACTGGTATTTTTCAGCTGCAGCAGTGAATGATCAGTATTTTTGAAAAACGGATCAAGGATTTGGGAAGAAGGAACCAAGACCCTCCAAAAACCAGGAACACACAGCTAGTGATCATTAGTCGGCTTGGCTCAAAGGGCTGAAAGACAACACTGCTGGGAAAAAGAAGTCATCAAAATATTTATGGAAAGTCAACTTTCAAAGAGGACACCAGAGTTGTTTTATCATGCCAGAACAGCACACTTGTCCTTTCTTTTCTTCCCTTTTGAAAGTAGCAAACTAAATTAGGGTAAAAAAACCAAAGTCATAAAAGCCTCCTTCCTAAGACCTAAGGAATTTTGCCTGAGCATTTAAGGCTCGATGAATTTATGAGTTAACAGAACAGGGTTCCTTATAGTGGGAAATTGTTAAGCTGCCTTAATTCCATCAGGACCCAAGAGGCTGAATCTCTGTTATGGAAGACTTGGTATTGATCACGAACTGCAGAAACTTCTCTCTTCAAGTCCGGCACAGATCTATAGCTAATGAAACCTGCTCCCCAGTAATGAAAGGCTGGTCATATGAAATCACTTTATTATGTCCTCGGGCCACACATGAAAAGTTTGCAATACAGGAACTGAAATAAAGGGTAGATGCAGAAAAGTAGCCAAGAACTGGTTGGGTTATAGATGCCGGACTGCCTATTATTTCTGAAAGATTATTCTGCCTATATAGAAGAATAATGGGGCAATACAGTGTGGGAGCGCCCGTTGTACCACTAACCTGTAAATATATGTTCCTCACCAGACCTGTCAGCCAGGTGTACCTCCAAACCGCTGATTCCTAACTGCTAAATTTCAAATTATGCAAAGTTTTTATTAATTAATAACCAACTTGCAAAGTCATTGAGATACTATCACACTGTAATGGTCAGCAAGCATTGGGAAAGTGCGCTCTGTATCCCAGATTGCAGCAGAATTAGCTCAGACAGGCCACGAGTTTGGGGGCTACTCCCAGTTTGTGCATCGCTTTGCAGGAAATGCATCACAGTGGATTTACCACTTTCAGGGACTGCCACACTCAAGCTTTCAAAGATCCTATACTCAGCAACATAAACCACCAGATATCTTCAAAATCATCAGGTATTTAACATAGCATACTTACTGTTCCTTTTACTCACCTTTCTAGTTTAGAAATGTGAGCTCCAGATACGCAGGAGGAGCTCTGACTTTGAGCAAAAAATGGGAACATCATGAGACTCCACTGGAAACTAAGACAGTTTGGTTTCACAGAACCATGGCCTATTGCTATTATTCACAGGGAGTTTTCCCACTAGTATGTATCTTGTTCTCAGAAGCTACTCCCAGTGGACCTCAAAGCTTTCCAAAGATCATTCACGTATCTTTCACCATCAGCCTTCGCTAAAACCTCCGCTGGAAACCTCCAGCTGTGTCGGCAGCCTCCCTGGCCACATGGACCTGGAAGATAATCCTTATTTCAGAGCCTCCAGCCTAGGGACATTATTGGTGTTGGCATGCAGAAGGCAGTCCTCCTCGTGCTCTCCAGAGGAATGAGGAACTTTTGCCGGCACCATCCCTGGTTTCCCAATCAGACCAGAGAAATGTGCCCCACTCCACTGTTCTCATCAGCTCAAACGCTGTGATTTAGAAAGCAGATGATTGATTGACTTAATGAATGGTTAAAATTCATTTTCTTGACACCCCTAACCCTGCTGACTAGCCCCCCGCTGGTGTGGTTTTGAGGTGTGGTGCTGGGTTGGGGAGGTCTCCTTACGCAGCCCGTCCTACCTGCTCTTCCTCCACCCCAGGAGGAAGCAAACCCACCCGTTGCATGATGCTAAGTGCTTCATTGATAGGGGTTTGCACCATCTGTGTCAGGACAAGGGGAAATGGTTTTAAACTAAACCAGGGTAGGTTTAGACTGCATATAAGGAAGAAATTCTTTACAATGAGGGTGGTAAAA
>BOSO01007085.1:32229-52885 GCA_018403395.1 Gorsachius goisagi
AACCTGATCTAGTTAGCGGTGTCCCTGCTCACTGCAGGTTGGACTAGATGACCTCTAGGGGTCCCTTCCAACCCGAAACCTTCTATGATTCTATGAAAACAGGCGTATGATCCAAGATACACCTGTTATCCAAGACTCTGCCCATTTTACTCCATTGCGTCTTGATACAGAAGTTGTCCCAGAAGTGGCACCAGCAAAGGAGGATTGTCTCCGCAGAAAGATAGCGGTGCTTCACACACATAAAAACAATTGAATCTTACAGCAGCATGGACAGTTTTGTTGTAGCTAGAATGGGTTTCCCTATCTCAGTAACCTTATTTGAAGATGTTTACCTTTACAACAAATTATCAACAGCCTTTCTTTTTTAAATATGCTGTATCCTATTATTCCCAAACCAACATTTTCAGTCGTTTCAGAGTTTGCCGTCAAACACAGCTCAATATACAAGTCTCTGCTGGTAAATCTCATTGCTAGGTGATAGGCAAGATGCCATTTTTATAAACCAATCAACAAAAAGATTAAATCAGCTTGCTAGCAAGTTCTCAGTTCTCTCTTACTATTTTGTAAATAAAATCCCTCATGGAAATTTCTCGGAAAAGTCAAGGTTTATTTTTCCTGTTTGCATTCTGAAATGGCATTTTTTCCAGATCAATCAGTTCACACTGAGCCCTTGTACCAATTACACTTCATTACATTGCTTGTAATGCTAATATGCTAACTGGTGTAATGAAACTTTTACGAGTAATATAACAAACTGCGTTCACAATTAAGACAGAGCATGTACCTTTCCCGGACTGCCAAAATCCTGTCTCCAGGCTTCCAATGGGAGAGTTATCATCTGTGTCAGCAGCGGCTCCCAGCTTGTGTTCCCCCCTTATTGACTGGCCACATGTGGGGCAGAACACCATCAGGATGCTCACTGCCTCCAGGCAGGACATGCCACCTCCAGGCAATAACCAGAAAGGAGATACCCAGCTTGACTCTCACTCCTCTGCCCAGGGAAAAGAAACACCCAGTGCGAGGGGGAGTCGGACCATGTGAATGCAGAGCTGAGATAAAGGAAGCGCCTCCCTCCTTCCGCCGCTGATGACTAAATTAGGCATCATAACTATATTTTACGTGTCGTGTCTGCGGAAAATGGAAAAACCTCTGCTTTGGCCACATGCCTTAGTGTGAGGGAGAGGACTAAAAGGGGCGATCAGTCCAAACCATTCAAGTTTTACTGTGAAAAGCCCCAACTTTTAATTGAGTCCTACAAAATCCATGCATTCATGCAATGCATTTGGCATGCCATGTGGTCAGCACTTCATTAACAAATTACCCATTAGCGAAAAGAACGCACTGGTCACGCTGCTCCTGGCCTGCATCACCACTCGCCACCATGCTCTGGCCCCCTTTCAAACAGGGCTGCATGGATGCAAAGCAGAATCGAGTGCAAGCCCCCTTTTAGAGAGCTGCGTTGCCTGGCCCTGGCCTTTCCCTATTACTGTCCTCCGGGAAAGCAAGATGCTCTTTCTCCCCTCTTCTCTCTTCATCCAGAAAATCATAGAATTGTTTAGGTTGTAAAAGACCTTTAAGATCATCAAGTCCAACCGTTAACCTAACCCTGCCATCCCACCACTAAACCATGTCCCTAAGCACCTCCTCTACCCATCTTTTAAATACCTCCAGGGATTACACAACCACCTACAGAGTAGATGATACATTTTTTTCCTTTTCTGTGCAAGTTCCTTTATCAATGTGAGACAGACCAAATCAATGTGACCAAATTCCTTTATCAATGTGAGAGAAACCAAAGAAATCTAAATACAACTTAGGTTTAAGGGCAACCAAGATATTTAAAGAAAATTTCCTCCTAAGATCTTGGTCCTACACAAGTGCAAATAAACAGAGGGGGTGTAATTTAAATGCAAATACCTACTGCTGAACATAAGACAAAACTCCAAAACCTAAAGAGATTCAGGATATCTTTGACCATGACCTAACATTGCTCTAACCATTAAAGCAAGAATGTTTAACTTAGTTAAAACACTTCTGGCATATAAATAAGTGTTCAGATTTCTGGGGTTCCAGAGAATGTGCAGTCCTTTTGATTTTATAGGTTTCAAAAGTTTGCAGGTCATGTCACTAATTTAGCTGTCGAAGTCCAACCGTAGATTTTAAATTGGAAGCTGTTGACCTCGACCTCTTTTATTTCAGTTTCACCAACTGAAAAGCAGAGATAACAATATTTACCTATCTCAGTCTCTTCTGATTATTAATTGCTGCTTCTGAAGCAGTTTGACTATAGAAATTTCATCCCTCGATGCTGCCTTCTTACAGAGGAAGTTAAAGACCTTCTTGTTGCTGGATACGCAAGCACCAAAAGGAAATTACACTAGACCCATAGGCTGATTCCAGAGAAAATACAACCACACGGAAGCATCTATTTCCTTTACTGAATCAGTTACAGACTTTATGTGGCGTTGTAAAGAAAATAGAGGCAATGAGAACAGTGCAGGAAGGAGATACCGCACTCTCCGTTTGGCATTACTTGTTAGCTAGCTCTGTAGGGGGTCAGAAAGACCCTCCAGGCATGCCCTCTATGGCATAATGTGCGTTGAATGGTGACCACTCTTCCTTTTAATATACTATATCCATACAGAAGAGTATGAGTAGTAACAGAACTGAAACTGATGGGACGGCATGGAATTTACCACACAAGTGTAGTCAGCGTTACCTACTGATTTACCCCTCTAACTTCTGTAGCAAATCAGTGGAAATACATTTTCTCAAGTGGAAGAATTCTGATAAAAAGAGATGCAACTGAGTAAGGTATTTAAAATTGCTTAAATAATGATCACATGATACTGTTTCTAAAGAGGTATGTTTTATAGATAATCTACTTTCACTCGAACATCTCCTGGGATAAGTCCCATAATGTTCGTGATTTGTGAAAACTGCGTTATGAAAACACCAAGAAAGAAGGGAACCATTCGGTGAGATAAACATCTATTTATTTTAATGAGTATGGCAGTACAGCAATTTAAATGATTTCAGGAAAGCATTAAATAAATAATCTCCATGAAGAGCATCAATTTTCTGCAAAGATGAAAATGAGCGTGATCCTGTTAGAGACAAGGAACCCTAATAGATAATGTGCGCAATATGAAAATAATAATAGCCCCACAGTTACTCTATGAGTTTCTAAAATGTTTCCAAACCACACATATCTTTATCAGGGCACTAATTCTCTAAATCACTTAAATACATGCACAAAGCTTTTCCAGAATATTTAAACGTATTTGTCTTTCAATACAAGCCTCTAGTTAATCGTATGATTGCATACTGTGGTGAAACGCCAGTTGACGCCAGAAAGACCAATTATCTCAGGAAGAGGTGGGAAAGGAAAAACAAGGAACCCTCTGAGCATGATTCATTGCACACACAGGAATCGTGTTTCCAAATATAGGGTGTCATTATTTTGATACTGTACAAAGAAACAAATGCAAACCCTGAAATCCTGTACGGAAGCAACAAAGTGGTCTTGTATCCATGTGGCCTTGCTGGAGACCACTTTGTTTCTCAGTGTGCTGGTTTATATTTAAGTACGTAGAAGAAACAGTCAGAGAAAAATTCACTATACTGAATATAATAACTGTGTTTGTCATAAGGTGCCATTTATAATGTTTGCTGGCCAGCATTCACTATGTCCTGAAAAGAGAAATAGTTCCAAGGTGACCACTCGTAGCCCTTGACAGAGCTACACCGTACATGTTCAGATGGATTTCTGTAACCGTCTCAGTGAGGAGCCATACCCTCTTCCCCATCTGCCTGGCTATACAGATGTGGACAAGCCATTTAAACCATAAGCATTTGAGTAGCCACCTGTATGTTTGAAGTTATATTATAGCATGCGCTGCTGCATTTGAATAGTCTCTAATTCAATTTCAGCGCCTATAAAATGAGCATGATATTTACTTTTACAACAGGGCCTGAGATGCTTTGCTGAAACATGTCCCTCGAAGCAAGTTGTATTCTAAAGCACTCCAAACTCTCACAGGATGGTGGGTAATAAAGTGAGATGGTATATATAAATTATAGCAGCAAAATTTATAGACTTTTCCTTCAATTGCTTTACTATGTGAAATTATTTCTGTTTCTGCTTTTGTATCAATGTTCCTCTGGTACTGGGTTGCATTAGACAGCAATGTCCAACCCCCAGTTTGAATTAGACAAAACTGAAATAGAAAGAGGATTAAAACCATAGTATTTCAGAAATAGAAACTGGGTCACATATTAAGGCTTTATCTGGGGCTTGCCAGAAAAATTAGAATTAGGGTGAATTCAGCACTGACTTTTTATAGTTTACTGACATGGAGCAACAGTAAGGATAGATGGACACGTATTTGTGGTAATTCCACGACTTGAAGCCAAACACAGGTGTGGGTTCACCTCTACAAAACTGTAATGTCCTTAGGTCCCCAAAATCCCAGGAGTAGAGAGATGTACCATTATGGTCACTGAGGAGCGAAACCTCAGGGATAGAAAGTCTCGAAGCCCCCACAGTCATGCAGGAAATCTGTAGAAGAGGAGTGAATTCATCTTAAGCTTCAGAAGGGCAAGGGTAGATGTGCTACATGTTTTCTCCATATGGAAGAGCATCAGCAGGCTTATTCATACCAGTATCAACCCAACCTATTTTTGGTTGCATAATTTGACAATAAAGGAAGGGGAATAATTCTAGAAAAATGTGAAGCAAATGCATGGTTTATTCCTTATATGTGGAAAGAAATTCCTTTAGGGAGGAACAAAAGATTTTGGTGTAAAGATAACATTACTCATTTATTTTAGATACCCATTAAGTGGCACGTTTTCACACGTGTATGTGGGGAATTGTCTGCTACACTAGAGTTCAAAAATTAACAGTTCACAAATAAATTCTCATGCACACTAATCCAGTTAAAAAAACCTGGTAATCCAATAATTATAATCTAGTAATGGAATATATATGGGATTCTTTTTCCTAATTATTTTTATACATGTATTAATTTCTAGTATTGTGTTCTTTTGGTAAAAGATATCACAGAATTGCAAGGGTTGGAATGGACCTACGGAGATCATCTTGTCCAACCGCCCTCCTAAAGCAGGTTCACCTAGAGCAGGTTGCACAGGACATCGTCCAGGCGGGTTTTGAGTATCTCCAAAGAAAGAGACTCCACAACCTCCCTGGGCAGCCTGTTCCAGTGCTCTGTCACCCTCAAAGTAAAGAAGTTCTTCCTCATATTCAACTGAAACCTCTTATGCTTCAGTTTGTGCCCATTGCCCCTTGTCCTGTTGCTGGGCGCCACTGAGAAGAGTCTGGCTCCATCCTCGTGACACCCACCCTTAAGATATTTGTATGTGTTGATGAGATCCCCTCTCAGTCTTCTCTTCTTCAGACTAAACAAGCCCAGCTCTCTCAGCCTTTCCTCATAGGGGAGATGCTCCAGTCCCCTCATCACCTTTGCTGCCCTCCTCTGGACCCTCTAGGAGTTCCTCATCCTTCTTGAACTGGGGAGCCCAGAACCGGACACATAACAAAATACAGGAAAAGAAAATTAAATTTATTATTGGGCAAACATTTTGCTCTCCTACTCCCAATTTTCATTAGCTTTCATCCAATGAAAAAGATAGCCATTGACATTTCAAACAATGAATGTTTCCACATTATTTTCTGCATGCATATATGCAAGGTAAATAATAATAATAATTATTTAAAAATATTTTTATTATCCAATTATTGCATATTATTTGCAAATAATACATAAAGTAAAAAGAAAAAAAGTATTTTGAAGTGGAGATTTCTGTAATCCACTCTTCAGAGATGGCAGAGCCCTGGACAAAGATTTTATTCAAACTTCTGTTGTCCCTTGGTATTTTAATAAAGCAAAAGCTGAAAAATAACAGTAAGTTTTCATCAGTTTTCTCCCAAGAGATTCCCTAAGACAGAATTGAAGAGAAATATAACAACAGAAGTTCCACACTGGATAATTATTGAGAAGGCTCAAGGATCTTCATCATCAACACAGTCTACAGTAGCATATAATTGAAAAGAGCAGCTCTGTGGGAACTCAAACTCTATCTATCTCTCCCTCCTTCACTTGCATTTGCTCCTCCACTGTCAGCCTCCTGCCCACCACCTTCAAAATTATCAAACCAACATAAAAAAGCACAACATTAGCCTATTTCATGTGCCTTACCAATGCTACAACAGTTGTTCTTCACAGTCCTGAGGAAATAATCCAAAAAGAGTTAATTAAGTGGCTTCCAAACCTCCTCCAGTGCAGCTGAGCCCCACCAAGCAGTGCAGAGGAGGTAGGTGCACACCTTCCAGGTGCTCCTTGTGGTCAGGGAGCTGCCCTGCCTTCTTGGGAATAGCGCAATCCATCCTGAGAAGCCTTCCTGCTACTAACCACGGCTAACCTCAGGGAGGTCAGCATGGGCAGGGCTTGCAAGGTTCGACCACAAGCTAAATTGAGATTAGATAGACCCAATGCAGCCATTTTTCTAGAATAGGCCAGGCTTTTGATTTCAAGTTGAGACAAAATACAGATTCATGTTAAAATCTGAACACCAATTATTGTCATTCATAGCTACTGAATGAAATTACAAGAACGGGTATCAAATTTTTACACTTCTGTGCCTTCGTTGTATTAGCTGCACAGAGACACCAATGGGCTGGTATTATGGATACTTTAAACGACATTTAGAATCATAGAAACATTTGGTTGGAAAAGACCTTTAAGATCATTGAGTCCAACCGTACCTGTTCACCATTAAACCATGTCCCTAAGCACCTCGTCCACCCATCTTTTAAATACCTCCAGGGTTGGGGACTTCCCTGGGCAGCCTGTTCCAGTGCCTGACAACCCTTTCAGTGAAAAAATTTTTCCTAATCTCTAACCTAAACCTGTCCTGGTGCAACTTGAGGCCATTTCCCCTCATCCTATCGCTTGTTACCTGGGAGAAGAGACTGACCCCCACCTCACTACAGCCTCCTTTCAGGCAATTGTAGAGGGCGATAAGGTCTTCCCTCAGCCTCCTCTTCTCCAGGCTGAACAACCCCAGTTCCCTCAGCTGCTCCTCATCAGACTTGTGCTCCAGACCCCGCACCAGCTTCGTTGCCCTTCTCTGGACATGCTCCAGCACCTCAATGTCCTTCTTGTAGTGAAGGGCCCAAAACTGAACACAGTATTGGAAGTGCAGCCTCACCAGTGCCAAGTACAGGGGAAGGATGACTTCCCTGCTCCTGCTGGCCACACTATTCCTGATACAAGCCAGGATGTCACTGGCCCTCTTGGCCACCTGGGCACACTGCTGGCTCATATTCAGTTGGCTGTTGACCAGTACCCCCAGATCCTTCTCTGCTAGGCAGTTTTCCAGCCGCTCTTCCCCAAGCCTGTAGTGTTGCATGGGGTTGTTGTGACCCAAGTGCAGGAAATTTAATCAGACTGAGCACCAGCTGGAAAATACCAGCAACTGAGAAAACACTAACATTTAGCAAGATGATTGCTAATATTCCTTATTCTCTGGCTCCACTCTCATCATGCAGCTCAAGCCTTTGGTTTCTAGGAAACATATTGCAACTTCCACCCATAGCTCCTTAGCAGATGTTACTTCTCAGATCAAGCACGATTTCACATCAAATGTTGGCCAGAGCTTAGGAAAACTGAGGCTCCAACCCTGCTCCTTCCAAAGAACTTTGTGAGTGGGGTGGTCTTAAGCAAGTTCTGCGGAATCTGCTCATTTCTAAGTGCTCTCCCCACCTACCCCCCCAATCACATAAATATGAAAACAAATGCTGTCTCTCCTCTGCTCTTTCTCATTGACAGGAAACATTTCTTCAGAGATCTCTTCAACTTAATCTTTCCCTTGAATGTCTTCTTCACACATACCCCACCAACAGTGACATGCAAGTACAGTACATCACCTGGTAGCTTTTGACTAGGTTAATTGCACTTTTATACCTCACAGCAGCTAGCCCATTTACAATCCTGCTACAGCCCTAGCAAAGCATCCAAATAAAAAATACATTATTTGGGGTAATAATCACGGGGTTGGATTTATTAGTCTGCCAGCCCTGCCAAGAACTCAACAACTCTGGGAACCAGTTTGCTTACATCGGTGCGTAAATATTGTATTGAGACTAACTTCAAGCAGCCGGTTTTTGAAGCTGTGACCAGTCTGTTTTGAGGAGCAACGCAAGGCTTGGAGGCAGCAATGCTGAAATCACAAATTGCTGTCAGTCTGCCGCCAAAAAGCAAAAAGACGCTGTCAGTAAAAAGCAATACCCCAATTCTTGTTTCCCTCAGTGCCCACGTTTCGTCCAGGGACACCTCCCGTGGCACCTGCTGTGACCATCGGCACGGGCCAGGTTAGCATTGGGGTGATGCTGGCTTAGGTCATGCCACCAAACCCTCTCCCCATGTTGGCCTTTTGGAGGCTTCAGCTCCTCTCCCGTCTATGAAGATGGGCAGATTGCTCGAGGGAGGTTTCCTTGTGCTCTGAATACTTCCTTTGGCGGCTCTGGTGGAAGTGCCAAAGAGCGGTCCAGCACCCACAGAAACATCTTCTATGCATCTCAGATAAAGAGCTTCTACAAGCCACTTAACAGAGAAAGAAAGGAAGGAAGGGAGACGGCTCCTCTGTTTAACAGCGTGGTATTGCTACGACTGCTCGTACTGCTGGGGAACGATACGCTCATCCTTTCATGTGCTCCCAGCACGGACTTACAAAGCAATGGGTGAGGAGCCAAACGGCTGCAGGAAAACCCATCTGAGGCGCATCCGAGAACTTATAAAGCCCCTGAATCACTGAGACCCCTTCAGTTGCCAGTTCGCGGGAACACACCGCGAAGGTGCCTTACCAACGAATGCTAACTAAGCGTCAGGTTCTCATCTGGTGGATTTTTACCAGCAAGTAAACTCAGGAAGAGAGAAATACCCTCAGCATTTCAAAAGTGAGTGCGTAGATGTCAGATGGGTAAAAATAAAACGTAAACAGGCTTCTTGCTAATCAGAAATTTCAGATACCTAAACAATGTAAGCAACAAATGCTAAATTTTTATTTTATTTTATTAATGAAAACAATGCTTTCATTCTGATAGATTTCATTTTTAAGAATACTGGCAATAACTTTCAGTGTGTTGTGAGCTTTTTCCTTAGGTTAAATTACTGAACGCGAGAAGGATGTGTAACACTCACTGAATCTTCATACTAATTTGACTACTGCACATGAATCTCATTATATCTCAATCTCAGAATTGTTTATAAATGAAATGGCTTACAAACCTTAATGAGGCAAAATGGGGGCACCCGATGCTACAGTCATTCCAAAAATCAATTTCTTCAAGGGAAGCTTTGTCTGCACAGGGACAGGTGGGATCTGCTCTGGATATTTTAATTTCCTGCCTTGTTAATTCCCAGCAATAAATTTTGATGAGATACTGATGATGATCTGGGCTGTTTGCTTTGAGATTATAATCTTTATTTCTTTGCTTTTATTACGACGTTTATAAATGCCATTTATAAAGTTTATAAATAGCATTTAACTTCAGTGATGTTAACTGGCAGCTTTTCTAGATGGAAGGTTGGAGGCTGTCCTCTTACAAAGTGCCACGAATATGGCTTCTTTTTTTGGTATTTTGAAAGCATTTGTGGCCTTATTCTACGGCCTTTCTTCACGTGGTTTTAACTGGACTTGCACGCTGAAGCATGAAGGGCAAGAGACTCTGTTTCCACGTACGAGCTGTGCCGCTGCAAGAACTGAGAAGCCAGGCACAGTCTGGTTTAAACCTGCAGCCGTGCCCAGGCAGACTGGCTTTGGTGGGAGCCGCTATGCTGTCAAGGTGAAGGGCTGCAGCAGCATCCTGGGGAGCCACGCAGCACTTCATGTCTAATTAGCCACACCTTTTCTGGGGTAGCTTACTGTCAAGCTGCACGGAGATTAAATTATTTGAACTGTGGTCTCAGCAGCAGTTGTAAAAGTGGAAAAATCAGTGGCAAACACAGTGTCTGCTCCGTACTAGCCTGACGCCTTGCTGGGAAAGCACAAGCCACGTAACGCTATTCCTTGAGAGCGAGGATGACAGCGTCAAGCTCAGGCGAGAGAAAACAGTTTTCACATCTGAGGTCCCTGCAGAACCACAACAGCTGTGGGAGCGAACTGGTCCATTTCTTCTCCATTAATAAGCCAGTAAGGTAAACTCTGAACAGAGGATTAAAAAAGCATGAATTTTCAGAATTGAGAATTTTTTTCTTATATTGAAATACCTGTTATTCACCTCTAGTTAAGGCATTTGGAGTTTGGTTTGGGTTTTTGTTTGGGTTTTTTTTTTTTGCTTATCAAAGTTACTGCTGCCTGCATCTTCCAGCGTATTTCATATAAAAAAACCCCAAATCTGGTAAATAAAGTACATCTTTATTCTTGTGACAGAAACAAAGCAAGTATATTTGATGAATCGGTTCTTACAGATGAGCTGAATCTTCACCCCCCAAAATTTTGTTCCCCTCTAGTTAGAATTAGGTTTTTTTATTTTTCTGCTCCTCAAAGTTACTAGAGCCGAATGTCTTCCTGCGCTTCTATGGTGAGTTCAGGCTGAGAACAACGCAAATGCTCCCCGCCAGCTGTAGGATCTCACAAAAACCCCAAAATTCTTCCAAAATGCGAGTGCTACTCTTAGAAATAACATGCTGTTGAGCAGATCACTAGCCACACTAACGGAGCAGAAAACAAAAAAAATTAACTGAATGGAGCCCTTAAACTTTGCGAGTGCAAATACATAAGAAATTGATAGGTAATGAGTGAAAAGTTAATCCTACGGAGCTGTTGTGCTGTAGGGTAAAGCCAGCTTGGAAGCTTTTGATTTGGGAAGAGACACACACCGCGGTATTGGAGTAAGGGCCGTTCTTTGCACGAAGGAATGACCACAGACCGGCAGCGTCGGCATGGACGTTGCTGGTGGTGGTAGACATCAGCTGTGATCTCAGAGGTGTCTGGAGGTGAGAGAACAGTTTAATCTCCTTTCTTCCCAGTTTAGCTTCTTTGCAAAAGCAGCCAATCAGGGAGCTATTTATTACTAATTCCGATTACAGATATCCTTTGGCTCGGCGCTGGGCTAACCCCGCCAGTTTTAGAGACCAGCAAGAAGCCACTGGGTTTTATGTCACCCGTGACATCGGGTTCACACGGTGTTTTCCTGAAAGGCTGTAAACACTACGGCTCGTGCCCTTTCACTCACAGTTACGTTTTCATTTATACCTTCTTTTAACGTAAACAGTACGTATCATACTCTGCCTCACCTCACGGGGAAATGCAAGCTCGTTACGGACAGACCGGGGACTTGGAGCCTGGACATTCACCTGCCAAAGTGCATCGCATAGATGAGGTTTGCTTCGGGGTGCTGTGGAAAGAACCGAATATCCCCGTGTTGTTGGCCAAAGGGCTTTCTTCCCCCACCGTTTCCCTGCTAGTGAACGGTGCCGATCCATGGCATCTGAAAAGAGGTTTCGGGACTGCAACAAAGCGGGAGCTCAATTTATACGCTCATTCTTCCTCTCAATCTAGTCCCCAAATGCCTTCCATAAAAAGCATGTGCCTGACATCTCGACAGCTGGTAAACTGTGGGGGCTGTGTTACGTGATTTAGTGAATCAGTCGCTTTGAAGGAAGCTCTCCCGCAAAGCACTCAAACTCTGCACGATCATTTCCCTCAGTTTCCGTATTTATTTCAAAATACGGCTTCTGTCCGGGCGAGGGGTATTCCTGGAAAGTTTCGCCGCCGTCACGGCTTTCAGGCCCCCACAGCCGGAGCCGAAGGACCCGTGGCAGCCTCCCCAGGCCCCGCCGGCCCCGCTCCCCTGCCTCTCCCACCCGCGGGTGGGCTTGCGCTGGGCGAGCCCTCCGGGCGCATCCACCGCCGAGAGGCGAAGCCGGCCGCTCCACCGGGGGGCACGGCGGCTCCGCAGCCCCCCGCGGGGCGTGGAGGTGCTCTGGAAATCCGGGTTTCCCCCCTCCCCCCCTCTCCCGCACCCCCCTGTCAGCTGCAACTGGGGAGCGCGGGGCACAAGGAGCCCCCGCGGCAGCTACCGCCCCCTCCCCCCCCCCCCGCCCCCCGCGAACCGCTTTCGCACCGCGCCCCTGATGTCAGCGCGCTAAGCCGGGGCCCCAATCTCCTCGGAGCGCGATGCTGAGCGGATTAGGGGCCGGGAGTTCGCCGGCTGCCGCCTCTCCCCAGACCGGCCCTGCCCGCCGGCAGCCTCTCCCCGCGCACCGCGGCCGCCGCTCAGCCGGGCCGGCGGCGCTGAGCGGGCCCGGCCCGGCCCCCCCCCTACCCCCCCTCCCGCCTCCCGGGGAACCCCCAAGCGGCAGCATGCCTCGTCCCGGGGACGGCCGGGCGCCGGGCTGCTGCAGGGCGACCGGCGGGAGGAGCCCGAAACTTGCGTGAGGGGAGCGGGGAGACCCCCTGCCCGCCGCGGGGCCGCGCGGGGAAGGGCCGGCGGGCAGCGCTCGGCGGGCGGGCGGGCGGGGGCCGCCGTGATCGCCCACCCGGGCCGCGCCCCGCCGCCGGCGGGAGAGGGCGGCCCGGCGGAGCCGCTGGCCGCTCGGGGCGGAGGGGAGCGCCCGCGTCCCGGCGGCGGGGCCGCCATGGTGCTGCTGTCGGGGGCCGGGGAGCGGGTCTGCCCGGCGCCGGCGATGCCCCGCGGCGAGGCGGAGAGCAGCCCCGAGCAGGGGGCTGCCGCCGAGGGGCTGGAGGAGGAGGAAGAGGAGGAGGAGGAGGAGGAGGACTGCGAGGAGTACGAGGACTTCTCCGAGCTGCCCGACACCTGCAGCATCGCCTCGGACGACTCCTTCTACCCGCCGGGGGGGCTGGAGGACGACGAGGAGGACCGCTGGTCCCTGGAGGGGGGCGAGCGCGACAGCCCCGAGGCGCTCACCCTCTTCCGAGCCTGCCGCACCAACAACGCCGTCGTGCTCAAGGCGCTCATCCGCCAGGGCCCCGAGGAGGAGGAGGTGCGGGAGACCGACCGCAACCGCCGGGTGAGCGCCCCGCAGCCGGCGGGCATCCCCGCCCAGCGCCGCTGCCCCGGAGCAGAGGCGGGGGCAGGCGGGGGGGGGGGGTCGGGGGTTGGGGTCGGGGGGGGTGTCGGGTGGCACCGCTTTCCTTGGAAGGGGAGCTGGGCTGCGGCCCCCGCGGGAACGGGACCCCGCGCAGCGGGGACGGGAGGGGGGCGAAGCTTGGCGTGACTGTGGGAGAGGAAAGGCCCGGCTTACGGGAAGAGAGAAAGGCTGAGGTTTCAGTTTTCCCGCCGTCGGTTTTGAGTTGGATCTTGTTTTCCAGCGGTTTACTGGGGACAGAGAGCGTGGCTTCGCTAGGCACGGCCGCGTTCAGCAGGGCTAAACCTTGCTCTTTGCCGGCAGTCCATCCCCTGCAGCACTTCACGCTTTTCACCTTGAGAATTTTGTCAAAGTTTGTAGGTTTGTGGGTTTTTTTTTTTTGGTTCTTCAGCTCCCCCCAAAATGTAAGCTTGCTCCCGGTTCCTAGAATGCCAAGCAGGGCTCGGGGTATTCCTGTGCTAAACCCAGACTTTTTGGACTTTTTTTTTCCTTGGTATTTGTTTTGTTGCTGGTGAAACTATTTGTGGATTTTGTGTCAGTACACGGTTTGTGGTTCAGTTTTTCCCTGTTACTTAGTTAACAGCAGGGACGGAAGTCTTACTTCACTAAATCAGAAGGTGATAACTTGGGAAAGATTTCCCGGGTTACGTGTAACTGGGACGTTTGAGCAACAATATTGAAGATTTGCAACAGCAACTCCTCTCACTAGTCTTACTACAATTTGTATTGAAACGACGAAATTTTTACTTGTAGTTTGCGTCAACAATCTCAAAAAATTTTTCTATGACTAGCCTATGGCAGGAATGTTTTGAAAGAAAGCCTAAGTCATTTTAATTGGGCAAGTGACTTGTACATTCTGGCAAGAAAACTGCTCTTTGCATCGAAAATAAATAGTGCAGCAATTTGGGTTTGGGGCTGTTTGGAGAGGGGCTTTTTTTGTGTCTTACCTATATGTACTTGTGGGATTTTTCCTACAAAATATCTTTACTTCCCCACCAAAGGATTGGTTTTAATACAGCTTTTTTTTTAGTGATCTGATTTACAGGAAACTTCTGGAAAAGATACAAATAGAAAAAGTTGTATTAACACATCTGAGGGGCAGCGACCTATGGCATGGGCATGGGAATGAGCAGCAGACTGGAGAAATGTTTTAAATCAACCCTTCTGCCCAGGCCAACATGTGGTGTAGTCACACGCTGAGTTGGTAACACGTGAGATCCAAACGTACGTTACAGGAGGTGCTGACGATCCTGCAGATGCATCCATCCTGTACATGAGGTCTGGGCCCGAGCTGGAGCCCAAACCCAGCCCTGGCATCGTGTGGACACTCGCCTCCCCGGAGGCCCACTGATGCCGGCGTGCCTCAAGTGCATGGCGGTGGGGAAGGGTTGGCCCCACCACATGTGTGGCACCGAAGACCACGTGCCCCACGGCTTGTCCTTTCTGAGAGGGTGGCCGTGCCAGCCGGCAGGGAGTATTGCCGATGGCTGTGAAGCTGGAGGCATCCTCCATCTCGGGGCTGGGGTCCTGCAGAGCTGAGCCAGGGGGTGAGAACAAGTTCAGCATAGGCATCAGCCCTCGTCCCGCAGCAGCTCCTTCTGCAGAGGTGATCAGATCAGGGTTGTGGAAACAGTGAATTTACCTGCTTGGACAGCCCTGCCTTCAGCATCCCACTTCCCAGGAAGCAAGTTGCTCTTCTTGATCTCTTCAGCTTCCTGGAAAAGGAATGAAATTGTAGCTTGAATCCAAACTGAAAGTTCCTCTTATTTGTTCATACTGTTAAAAAAAAAAGAAGTTTTCTTCTACTTAAGCATATATTTCATTTGACCTCACCTTTAAACTTCGACATCAAATTACCTTTGCTGCATTTTTGATGAAAACAAGGAAGTTCTATAGTTGGACAACTTCTGGAAGCCTCATTAATGATGTGGGAGACGTGACTTCACTTTCTTTCTCTGCCTGAGTGGATATGAATGGTACAGCGGTACAGAGCAGGACAAGTCTTGACTTTCCAGACCGATGTGAATGGGATGGGAGCAACCTTTCCACCAGGAAGCTGAAGCGTCAGGTGTGACCACAGCCCAGACGTCCCCGCAGCAGGGTGGGCAAGCCTGCGCGCTCCTCATCCCCTCTTCCCTGGGATGGGAGCAGGGGATCAGCCCACAAGCAGGCCCCCTGGTTAAACTGCTGTCTGTTCTCCACAGGCTTTATTGAAAATGTAGAAAAAAACTACTGACTCCTCTTCTGATTTTGTTCATCTAGCCCCAATTTTTGTCCCAGCCAGTGCTGTTCAGAAAATCAGGGCAAATTCACATTATTTTGTAAAAAATAGCCACCGTTTTTCAGAGAACTTTACCTGAAAAAGGGCAAGTTTTCACTCATCTCTTTTAATGCCCTTTCTGTGGAATTTTTGCAGCTCTTGAATTTGCATGTCGTATAAAATCGTTGCACATCACCCATAAAGAAAATGTAGTTCTACTGCCAAAAAGTAACTGAAGGAGTTACATGCACCACTTGCGCTAATAAAATTTTTCAGTTGCTGAAATCTGTACTGTTGGCTTTCAGCATCTTTTTTCACCAGGATAATAGTTGCTTACAACACTATCTGGCATTCTGGCATGCATTTACTGGACAGCATCTTCTCTTTTTTTTTTTTTTTCTTTACACTGTGAATAAATAAGATGAACTTTTGTTTCTTCTAAGGTCTTGTTTGTTTTCTGTGAGGCAGGAGACAGAAGGAGGAATAACTTGCTTTTTGAAAAGTGAGATGGTGAAGGGAGGGCTGTCCAATTGAGTATTTTAACTATTTTCACAACTCTGGTCTGATAACCTCTGTTAAGTATGTTCCATTTTCATAATTTAAAAATTACTTTTTTTTCAAAATAGCCAGAGCATGTAACAGGTTATGGTAGTCAGGCAATGCCATAGTCAGATCCTGAAAGTAATTAAACTCAAAGCATAACATGACGAAGAAACTAACTGATGGTTAAATTCTTTAATGAATTTGGGCACAAACAGCTGGAGCTCTGCCATTGTTTTGTTTTTAAAGCTTGACCTCAGCCCTAAAGCAATTGTATATGTAAATTTAAGATCTGGAAGGAATTATTTCCAAAAATGCTAAGATCCAGATTTAACCTTACTTATTTTCCTCAATCTTTTTGATCAAAATACAATAATTCTCCCTTTTGAGACAATTTGCCAAGGTTGGGTAGTAGCATTTCGTGACATTTCCATAGAAGTGTATTTTTCCTGTGCTCTGTTCGTGAGCTGCAGAACCACCTGCCGGGCACAGGTTTTCATTAAATTCACCTTTCTGCAGTAAACCAGACTCAACAACATCCAATTTATTAGTCACCATGTGTAGCCTGAAGACCGGTACCTTCCCTGTCTCGTTTTCATTACTGTTGAGACAACAACGGTTTATATATCATTGTCTTCATAGGGTCCCCAAAGGGCTGATCCCTGTGTCCCTGTTGCATTGCTCTCTGCATACGGAGTCCTGAAAGGCTGGCTTGGTCCTGCTCATATCCTCTCCGTGCCAAAACTAATACCAAAATATCTGGAAAGCAACTGTATATATATATATATATATGCACACACACACATATATATATATATAAAAATATACTGATTGAGATTGTGCAGGGCAGCCTCTCATTCGTTAATGTTGATGTTGATGTATTTACCTGCCTCACGCTGGCAATAAAGAGGGATTTGCAAATATATATAAGAAAATAAAATCATGGCTCTGTGAAATCTCCTGACCTAGCTGAGACCAGAGTGTCATCTGATAATGATGCTGCTTTTCGCCATGTGCCGTGGGGACTGGTTTTGCCTCCTCACTAGCCACATTTCCAGAATTTCAAATACTTGCATCTCATAAGTTTATCATCACTTGCTATTAAATCTTGCCTGGAGACCGGGATTATATATACTCAGAAAGACAGAGTTTCAAAATCTGGTGTTAGCTAGCTGCAGGATGAAAGCAAATTTAGAAATTTGCCATGACAATAGAGAAGGCAGTAAGGGATGGGGGAGAGAGAGAAAAGAAGGCAAAGAATGTTCCCATGCCAGATTGAAAATAATCACTGCAGCTCATCCTCAGAAAGGTTTTGTGTTAACCATCTGTGTGGTATTGTATGTATTAGTAGGTATTCAGTAACTCCATACGTGTGTAAGAATATTCCGTTGTAGTCTTTTTCAGCTTTTCATTTTTTCTGTCGCTGCTCAATGAGTCTTTCATCTGGTTCCATAGATAACTAGGAACCAATTTGCAGTTAAACAGTTTGTTGTTGTAAGTGTGCCATTATATAGTGGAGAGCGTACGTTTGTGGTCTTCGTTTTGCCCCCTTAAAAGGTGTGAAGACAAAATAATCTCTGTGTCTCATCTTGTAAGCTCTTTCTTCCCCTTTCAGAAAATATTCCTAAATCCATAGATGAGCACAGTTAACTTCTCCCATTAATGCTTTATACAGGATGCTGTTGATCGGTACTGCTCCAGAATAAGTTTTCCTTTGGGCGCAACTGTTCTGGAGCTCCATCACCAAGTGGGCCTGGATTTGTTTGTTTGTTCCTCTCTCCTTTTTCTGCTGAAGGAAGACAGCAGGGTTTTGAAGGCTGTTGTTGTTCCTCTTGATCTAAATTTCTTTTGATTTCCCCTCTCATGATGCTTAGTCCTGGGGAAGGACAAAGATGCATCAAAAGCCTGGAAATTGCTGTTACTGAACAACAATACGGTAGCGATGTCCTGGCTAGAAACCTACTTGAAAAGCTTGTGAGAACATAGGGTTTTGCCAACCGTGGAAGTAAGCCCAGAGAAGTAGGAGCAGAAGAGAAGTTTACAGTGAGGGGCGTTCACACCATGGTGTAGTGCATGAATTAGGAAGATGGTTTCCCTGCTCTCCTTCCCTCAGCAGAGAGGAGGGGGCTCCTCCAGCGGATGATTCAGGCGTCTATGTTATGCTCATGCTCTAACTGCTGTCCCCTCACCCCCTGCCAAAAAGCCTCCCTCTGCTGACTTTTTGAGAGAGTTTACAGAGCCTGGGCACACGAGACTTACTGTTTGTGTGCCGTGAGTGCCTCCCGAAGTGGACACACCACTGGAGAGCATCAGCAAGTGACCCCCTGAGTCGAGTGGAGATGTTTCTCTAAATACAGCCTAGGTTTGTTTGTGTGTTGCTGGCTGTAAGAGGATGTTTTGGAATAGCATCAATCACCCAGTCTCCTTGTTGGACCCAAGAGGGTGTTCCAGGCATCAGACACGTCATGCTGGTCTCCCCGCCCCATGCCACGGACTGCTGCTCGGCAAGGCAGAGCAGCCCACACTGGCTTTGTACAACCACAGCGAGATTGCTTTGGGCAGCTCTGCTAGTTTAGGGAGAACCGCCCTTCAGAGGTTTTCACAGAGAGACGCGCAGTGAATCCTCCATGGAGTTGACACCTGAATTTGTCTTTGCCAAAGGGCTGTGCTCCTAAAATTGTGACTGGCTGAGGAAGGCAGGGACCCAGCGGTTCAGTTCCCACCTCCTGGGTGAGGGAATGCTGTGCTGGATTAAAGCTTTTCTAGAAAGTCATGAATTGCAAAAAGTGCCAGAGCTTATGTAACACTCCATTAACCTGTTCTTTTTATTTTTGTTGTCTTCACGATGCTAATGTGCAAAAATAAAAAATTAGGACTATGGCATTTGTGGTGAGGGACAAAGATCTCCCTGTCACATACCGCTTTTCAGTTGTCATGGTATGTAGCCTAAGTCATCCCATGTCAAAAAAAGGATTTGAAGAATGTCATCTGCTACAGTGCTGGCAACTTTCTTCATATTTTCATAGGCAGTTTCAATTCCCTCGTATTCTCTCATACAAGGTATTCTCATGGGAGAGATTGTGTTGAAACTTAACGTCATGACACTAAACCATGAAAGTGAATTTTTTAGGGCAGAAATAGTTTTGAAAAGACCCTAACAGTGAAAGTCATCTAATCTAAATCCTTCCAAAAAGTACAGAAATACCCAGATGCACTAAAAAATGTCCCTGGAAATAACGCATGTGTTCAAAAAGGACTTGAGTGAGCAAGGCAAGGCAGGGAATAGTAGATGTCAAAATACAGAAGCTGCTCAAAACAGATCAGGAACCCTTCAAATACTGTAATTACAGCTCAAGAGAAGCCATCAGAAAGGAGTGGATAGAGCATGGAAAATACGAAGTCGGTTGCCTGAGAGGGGATTTGGTGAGACCGGATTGATAGAGACAGGGACTTGGAGGCGTTGTCAGAAGAGCGTGGGCAGGTTAGCGTGGGCAGGTTAGCTGTCTGCCTGCCCTTGCCTGCATCCGTCTGAAGTGTTAGGTGAGTAATGCCTTTGTAAATCTGGCACAGAAACACATCCTTTAAAATAACTTCACTGAAGAAGAAGCATGTGTCCAGAACATGATTTCTGTGGAGTAAAGGGAACAATTAAAAAGGACCACGGGGGTGCTTAGAGGTAAAGAATGGAAATACAGGTCTTCAGCAGATCACTGGAAATAGGTGACCAGACCTGCTGCATCCTCCGTGCAGGAGGATAGACAGGCAGTAAGATGTAACTCGTATTTAGTGTCGAAACCAGCATTAGCTAACAGATGTAGCTCTTACTGAAATTGATAGATACAGATTTGAAGACCTTATCAACATGAGAAAGTTGTAGAAGTTTAATCTAGTTTCAAGTGATGCAGATTTTAGAGAAGCCAGATGAAGAGTAGCTTCCTTGAAGAATTTTGAACAAATTGCTTAATGTAAAGTGTATGGATCAGGAGGGATGGCTTTAGTCTGATGGTAGCCCAGAAGTAAAGGTCATAGCAATCTTTTGTTCCAGTTTAAGCAGTGTTTCATGTTAGTGTCTTAAATCAAGTATGTGGACTTGCAGAGCTCCTCAGAAATGCAGGGATGGTCCTGGTTACCCAGCAGAGCACAGATTGGCTCCAGATGTAATAAAACGTAGCTGCATTTAAAACCTAATGATAGTCTAACAAGACTGGTTGTCTGGGACATCTGTCATCAATAATTATGACAGATCTATAATCGTGTCTTTAACAGAACTTGTCTGTAACATAGGTAAGAAATGTGACCTTACTGCATTTTTCCAGGAGAATCTCTGAGGTTTATTTCACAGTGCACAACGTGACACTGCTAATTCCTTGATCCCATTAGGAAATGAAAATTTATGTTCTCACAGAGGAATTACTCAAGAAGGAATATTGGCATTAATTTTCTCCCTTAAAGGATCCTTTCCCGGAAATTTTATTGAGGCATAAAATGCTCTCCAAAATTCAAGATTTAGGTAAAATTGGGTTTCTTGTAGCTTGGTATTTTAAAAGGGTTATTTGGAAGTAATGCATAGGTATTGTAAATAGGCAACTTCCAACAAAAGTTCCTTTTTATGCTGATGCTGCAAAAAAGAGTAGATCTAAAAGAACTTAAGAGGGAGAAAGAAGCTTCAGAAAAGTCCGTGAAGAGCAATTGTCTTTAGAAAAGTCAGGTTTAAATCCTG
>BOSO01007085.1:52991-72753 GCA_018403395.1 Gorsachius goisagi
AGAAAATTCTAGAAGCATTCTGGGACATGAAAAAGAAACGTATTTTTCCTTTTTGCTCTCTATCCCAGCAATCTTGTATCTTCTTACAGCAGGAAACGAGCAATTTTAAATAATTTCTTCCCGATTCTGCTTTGCCTCCCTACTACTGCTCTAAACATAAGTATTTTGGTTCTGGCTTTTCAGCTCCATAAAATGGTATCTTGGCACAGAGCATTGGGAGTGTTGGAGGCACCTTAAAACTGGACCTCTCCAAAAAGATCTGGGAATTGTCCTTACTGTAAGGGGTGGCTGAAGTTGCTTAGTGGCTTCAGGGTGGCCTCAGAGAAGGGGGCTGTTCTCAGCTCGCTCCCGTGTGGCTCATGGGTTACTGAGGGGTGTTCCAGCTGGCCTGGCTTTGGACTGAGAGTCCTCTGAGGCAGAGCCGAATGTGCTGCTTCTTTCCAGAATATAATCATGTCTGTGACAGAGTTTGTGTGGCCTGAAACCCATCAGAGGTATTAAGTACTTCCTCCCAGAGAGGAAGAAGGCAGGTACTTCTTTGAAGGGATGGGCGCTCGGGTTTTGGTTGTACTTACAATACACCCACAGGCAGAAACCAACCACAAAACTTGAAGCTCAGAAAGTATTTTGGGTATGAATAAGTTTAAAAGGGGTGATTTTAGAGAACCGACATCTGGGATGTGGGCAGCACGACTGTTGCAGAAGCTGAGAAGCAGAGGGCATCTTCCATTAGTACGACGCTAGACAGAGGTTCAAAGCCTTCAGTTGCTGTTCTTGCTGCTTTAGGTTTTCCACACTGTGTTCATTAGCAGATTTTTGTCTTTTTTTGAAGAGCATATGGTAAGACCAAAACTAAACCAAGCTGTATCTCCATGCTGTTTTGTGGTGGTATTCAGGCATGAGGAAGAACTTCTTTACTTTGAGGGTGACAGAGCCCTGGAACAGGATGCCCAAGGGGTTGTGGAGTCTCCTTCTCTGGAGATATTCAAAACCCACCTGGATGATGTCCTGTGCAACCTGCACTAGGTGAACCTGCTTTAGCAGGGGGGTTGGACTAGATCTCTGGAGGTCCCTTCCAACCCTTGCCATTCTGTGATTCTGTGTGATTCTGTGTGTGATTCATTTTTGAGCTGTTTAATCAGTTTCAGTGTGCATCAACATATATAAAGAATGCGTGACTATATGGATAACCCCTAAATTGTTTTGATCCCAGCAACTCTACTGATACCTGACATGCCAACATACACACTAGTGGAAGTGATTCAACTCTGGGCCCTGTTCTTTTACCTTCCCCTCCTCAAGGGCTAAGATGTCTAACCTACAGAAAAATAATCTAGTCTCCAGTAGCACTTGTCCGTGAGCCTAAGGTAGCACAACTGCTTGGCCGAAGGGTGTTTCAAACTTTTGGGTAGGGAGTGCTCCTTGAATTAGGATATTGCTCCGTGTAGAAATCACTTTCCAGGCCTCATGCCTGACCTGAAACGAAGTGCATGCCAATACTGTTTCTCAGGAAGAAAATGGAAGTTGAAATGGACAGCACTGCTAAGAACATCTGATTGCTCTGAAAAGCTGGGTCCTGTTGAGTTTCAGAAGCCTGTAGGAGCTACTGTGCTTCAAGTACACTGGGAAAGGAAGCGGGTCCAAAAGCTCCAAAATTCCCAGATTCTTCAGCTCCAAGCTAAGTACCAGTAAGGCATGATCTGTACCTTGCCTATCCAGACTTTAGGTCTCGAGGCAAGGTCTCTGAGGAAGAAAGAGTAAATCTTCCCGCCTCAGGCACTGGGTTCAGAGCTGTCTGCTGAGAAGGACCATGGGAGCATGACAGCGGGTCCCCAGTGCCACATCTTTCAGCATCATCAAGAGCTCAGCTCTGAGTTCCCTTCCCGTTCTGTGGTCCTGCTGGCACTGGAAGTGGTGATGTGGGCTGTGGCTCTTGGAGGAGCAGAGTCAGCGCTGCCGTGTGGAAAGGTAGGGACGGGGACACCTGGCCCCTCATCGGGTAGCACCCTTTTCAGAGATGGGAGATGTGCTTGTTTTTCACTCAGTCTGGCTTGTTGCTGGCTTTCAGGGGATGTTTCAAAAAAGGATTTAGAAATATGTGTTAACATTCAGTTTTGTTGTCGTATCAATTTTAGTCACATGGTCTTGTGTGTGTGCTTGGGAATAACATAAGCTATGAAAGTAAATGCCAACAAATGTTGAACAAGAAGTACAAGTAAACAGAATATTCAGATCTATCAAGACATTTCAGCAGGTACTATTACATTCAAAACCTGTTCTACTACTCAAGAAGAGATAAGACCGAAAGATTAAAAAACCAAAGCCCTGTTATACATTTTGGTAACGATTACTGTGAAACAAAGACCAAGAAAAATCAGGTGATTTACTGCAGTACTGTTATGTGTTGGTAGTACTTCATCTTCACAGAGGAGAATGATAGTGAGACCGAGTACTAACTCTTGTATGGCTTTATAGGTGTTGGTCTTGTATGGCTTTATAGGTGTTGGTCGCTTTGTGCCAGATGAACCTAATGTGCATCAGGTTTATTTTAAATTGAATTAAAACACGTTTTTCGTCCTCTAAAGCAAAGTGATACGTGATCCCCAACTAAAATTCACTGTTAATTTTGAAATAGAGATTGCTTTGGAAAACATCAGCAGCTTTTTACTTGTAGAAAATCCCACTAGATGGGCACGGGCTGTGTGTGCATTGCCAGAGGAAACCACCTCTGGCACGAGGGCATGTGTGTGGCTCAGCTCACATCCACCATGCTCAGAGTCAGCCTCTCTGGACTAGACCAATGATGTCCACACAGCCAGTGCTTGGCCTGGGTTTTCTCTGAATCCCAAGTGGTTCTCCTAATTTGTCTTCTTTTTTTTTTTTTGGCTTTTCAGTTCAAAGTACCTAAACTACCATCATTTGTTGTGTTACAGTTTGGGAAATCGTTAACTATGCTGATAATAAATTGGTAGATACCTACTTACATATGATGTACACTTGTTTCAGATATGACAAGGTAGCTTTCAAGTAGGATGACATAGATGCTCCAGTTTTTCCCAAACAGGTGTTTTTGGAGCTCTGTGTGGAGCTGGGAGGTTTAATGCTGCTGAGATTTACTGCTCTCAGACCACGTGCAGATGGTTTTAAGGATGCTCCTAAGGGTCTGCTGCTGAAGGAGGACACCTAGTGCTGCACATACTCAGTTATGATGAAACAAAAAGAAGCCAAATGACAAAAAGCTGTAGATGAAATATTTACCATTTATCATCTTGATTATGGTTGGGTATATTTAATCATCAATCAACTCTATAAAAATGCCAGTCTTCTGGTTTTGCCTCAGCGTCCTGCAAAACTGCTTGATTTGTCCACGAGTGTGGGCTGTGAGTGACTGTTAAATGAACAAGGACTAACTTCATAAAAATTACTCTTATTCATTTATGGAGCGGAAATGTACTTTTTTTTTGTTCAGTGTAATGTATGTACAGTGGAAAATTTACATTAAAAATGTCAGACATTGCTAATAACAAAATGCCCAGTTTATAATGGAAGATTTAGTTACAACACCACATACTATCTTCCTTTTAAATGCAGAAATATTTCTTCATCCCAGCTTTTTGTTCTCATGATTCCTGTTTACTGCTAACCATCCTATGCTTGTCCAACAGTTGGAGAGTTTCCTTCTCTATCACGCTCTTCATCATTATGAAATAGAAAAATTGCACAAATATTAATGGAATCTTCTTTGCAGTGTTTCTTCAAGGTAATTGTGTTTCTTTGCTCCCATCTCAGCAAATCCCAGTGCTTTGGAGTTGGGCACCAGAAAAATGAAGAAAATTGTGTTTACAGGTCATGTCTGTATTATTTTAATGGACAAGTGTCTCTAAGCAACCAAGTCTATTTCAACCAGAGGTCCTCATTTACCATACAGCAATCTCTGCAGTGGTTGGTGTACCTTTGTTTATACCTACAGTAGAAATACACTTCCAGCTTTCTGAGCTTGCCAGCCTTTTTGCTTAGATGGAGCTTTCTAATAGCAACAGATCAGCCGTGACAGCTTGTGTGGCCTAATGCCGTACTGAGCTGATGGGAAATATCCTCCTGTAATAGAAAAACAGAAAATCCTGGAAAGCAACACAGACAGATGATGGATATGCAGGCCCATTTGCTAATTCCTGATTTTTTCAAGACATGAATAATATGGCTGCAGCTAAATGCTCAGTTATGTGAAAGTGCTAGTCCAATAATTGCTGTGATGTTTGGCCAAAGCTGAATGCAATAGGATATAGTCTTCTTCTGAACAGTAAAAGCTGTCACAAACCGAGATGGAAAGTGTCAGGTGGCCAGTATTTTGCTGTATCCTTTTATTTTATATAAAGGTATTTTTTACAAATCTTCAGGTGGAGAGATGAGAGAGGTTTTGTGATGAGTCTTGGGCATAAGAGCATGCTTATTTTCTTTTATAAGCTGTGTGGCTCGCAGCCAGTTAAGCAAAAAATTTCCTTTTTTCTTAGGATATAGCTTCCAACTGTACATTGAAAATTCCCTGTAAACTGTATATCTTCTTTTTTTTATCCAGGGGCCTGGGGCATCATTCAAATGTCCCTTAGTATGTTCAGATACTGCTCACATTAGTGAGCTTCCATCAATAAAAATGCCATCCTGCAGTCAAGCAATGTCTTGAAGTACCAAAAGACTCTGTGCCAGGCTGTTGTAATTCTTTGGCTGCTCTGGGCACGGAGGCATGTCGAGCTCAATGCAAACAGCTCTGCAAAGCCTCCATCAGATGTGCTTGATACATACTGCTTTTTTTTTTTTTGTAGCATGCTTCTTTTCAGTGAAAGGTGTTCTTCGGTGAAGAAAACTGTTTTAAATATCTGCTATTTCTCTCACAGATATAGGTCCTTAAATTAAAAAGTAGATTGCTTATATGAAGTCCTGGAGTCATGACTCAAAAGAAGCTGTTTTGCAGTTTACCTAAATGTTCTCCAGTTTTATGAGGTAGAAGAAAAACAGTTTCTGGATTGTTTGACTGAAACTGTTCTATAAAGTGGATATATTGTATTAATGAGTCAGCAGTTTTTTAAAAGGCACGTCGCCTCTAGTCATTCCAGACATTTGAATATAAATGTGAAATTACTCCCCTCTCTTTTTTTTTCTTTTTTTCAGGTATTTAATTCTATCTTCTTTACTTCAAATTCAACAATATATTAATGTTCAATCCCCCCCCCTATACTTCTTATTTAGCTGAGTGGGGTGTATCCGTTGGAAGATGAGATTCTTAGATCCAAACACAGACGCAGAAGGTGCCTTCCTGCCTTGGTTGCATGGATGCTGGGATGAACAGGGTGGTCACAGGCTCCGTATAAGATGAAAGACTGCACCAATGGCTGGCAGAGCCTCACTTGGCTCTTGCCACTGGGTAATGGCATGACCGGTGTGTGCCCTATTTACTTATTAAACTCAAGCTGCAGTACCGTGGTTGACTTGGGACGTGAGATGCAATGGTGATGCTACTGTCTCTCTCTTGGATATTCTAAGTACGATTTTCACTGTTGCCGAACTGTCTGCTCATATACCAATACCTGTTACAGCTGCAGTGGATGATAAATCCTTATTCAGCTGATTGAGATAAGGAAAGAGAGAAATTTAAAATGGGAATGCACATTGAAAGAAAAAAAAAAAAAGCTGCTTTAGAACGATCTTCTTCAGGATTCTCAAAAAGTTGAATCTACAAAAAAATGGCAAGCTACCAGAGGGAAAAAAGGTCCCCTCTGAACAGATTAATTCAATGTCACAGTGTGTGTTTTCTCAAACAAAACATCAGGATGAGTCTCTTGCAGATAAGCATCGTTGTGGATGAGCCCATTCCCTAAATACAGCGCTAAATTAATGTGAGGCTACTTGCTAGGACTTGCAAGCCAGTAGCAGCAGTGTTCTTGATACAGCCAAGTGCTGTTCTCTGATCTTTCAAAAATGTAATTCTGTCTTTTGTTAAAACAGATGCACTTTTCACAGTGATGCTAAACCTGCAGGAAGGAACCATTCCCTAATGGGAGGCCTGAGGCACGCTGGATTTCCTCTCCAGTGGCTCCAGTACGCAGTTACTTTATTCTAAAATAGACAAAACTGTGGTTTGATGGGTTTTATAGCAGGAGTTAGTTCTTGCTCTCTAACCAGCCACGAACATTACAGAGTTGTCAGTACTTGTACGTGTAAGTCACAAGAGCGCAACCCTCTTTGCCCTTGACCAATCTATGTTTACATAAAAACTAGAAAAGTCTACCTGAAACATAATCCACGTCTTCTGCTGTCATTTAAAATACGATCATAGTCATCAGCATTTCTAACAGTTATGAAATATGAGAAACTTGGGCATAAAATTTATACTCTTAGTATTAGCAATGCTAGTTCATTATGCGTTACTCGCAAATTGCATACTTTGTTTGAAGGTAATGTTTTCACCCAGAACTGAAAATCTCTAGTATTCAGAAAGTGCGAATTTCCCAAGGCAGTGTTTAAACAATTGCAGTTATGAGTGCCTCATCTCTCTTTGGGGACACCTGCTTTTCCGTGCAATTTCTGGAGCGCTAGTAATTAGCAGTGCATAGGTGGGAAAGAGTGAAAGACTTCTTACAAAGTCAGGAACCATAGCACCTTCCTCCCAGTTTCACAAGCCTAAATCTAAGGAGTAATACTTACACAAACCCAGTTTTTGGTCCCCAGCATGGTCATCCATGATATTCCACAGTAGCTGCACTGCATGGAGCTGTGGGATTACAGGATTGTGGTCCTTTAGGATCACAAGGGTTGACACTAATCCATGCATACCAAAATCCACTTTAGGTCTCTGAGTGAAAAACAGACACCTCCCATGTGTCTATTGCTTAAAAAGCTTATTTTCTAAGGAGAAGCAGGAGACTTTTTTCATATTTATGCTCAAAGAAATCTTTTGCCTTGTTGGAGCTGGGGAAAAAGCCAGGAGGGGGCCTAACTGAGATGAAAACCAGTCTAGGTAGAACCAGATGCATATCCTAGATAAAGGAAGCTCTTTGGTTGTGGAAAGCATAATAAGGGCTTTCAAGAACCTGGATGCTTTAACATCTGAAGAACCATTGCTACTTGCACTAGCTGATGATAATCTGAAGAGACAAGCTAATGAGATCCCAGCAGTGGGATTTTTGCTTGATAGAAGTAAAATAATAACACTTGGTCCAGCTGAAGAACCTTCTTCATGTCTACCAATGATATTTCAGCATACATTTCTTCCTGAATATCAGTATTTAGCTTGCGTTTTCATGAACAACAACTACGGGTTGTTGTTACCATGTTATCTTCTCGGTTGAAAAGAGGATGCTGACTGTTGCTATGTGATAACACATAGATAACACACCTAGAGTGAAGTCCGTAAGGTGAATCCTGTAGACTAAACACTAATCCATTTCTGTCATCTGAGAATCACTTGCCCTTCTGCTGCACAAGGGCAGCTGGCCTTCTCCCCTCTGTTTTCACTGGGGGAGAAAGTTTACTGCAGTTTCCTGGTCCATTCAGGTTGGTTCCAGGATCAATAAGTCTTACTATTAGAAGATCCAAGATCAATAAGGAGGGTTATTACTAGAAATGTTACAGAAAAGGAAGCAATGAGGGTCAAAAGCCAGAGCACAGGGGAGGTTGGGAAGAAGAGATTATGAGGGTGTTCCTTATCCATTTATGTCATTATGAAACTTACTGTCAAATGCCAAACTAGAGATGGAGCCTGGGCTTTTATTGTTCTTACAGCTTCTTTAGATCAAAGGGTGAGGAAATGGTACTTTCCTGTGTGGTACTGCGCAGCGTTGTGTGCAGGCGGTCCCACATCTCTGGTGTCCCAGGAGGCTTATGCAGTTGCTCTTTGTGGTGACTATAGGGCATCTGCAAGGAAGAGCTTTCACCCTGAATGTTTTTTTTTTCATTTCATCAAGTTGCTTTCCTTTTGGGGAAAGAAACCTTTTTGGGTTTTTTTGGTGGCAGATTAACCACTGATGGACAGACCTCTTCCTGAGCTCGCTCTTTACAGGGTTTGTGTCGGGTGTGATTCCACAACCAGGAGGCTCAAAGAAACACAAGCAAAACAACTTTACAGAGAAGTTGGAGGAACAGAACTGAAACTCCTTGGGAGGGTCTTTCCTAATATAACTACAGGAGCTCATTGCCACAAGAGGGTGCTTGCAAGCTCATCACTGGCCGTGTCTGTTCAGGGAACTCCACAGTGAAAGTGTGCTGGGGCCTGTAAAATGTTGGTTATAGATGAGATGGATTAGATACAGTGATAGATTAGGAGGGAGTAGAAAGCTGGGCATTTATCTCTCAGCCAGTGTCAAACTGAAAGTTATCGTTCACAAAAATTTGGTGAGTCGTTACTTTTGGAGAGGTCTCCTGAAAAAACTACGCATTCAAACACTGCGTTTAGCTTCTTGCGACAGATCTAAGTTACAGTCAGCCTGTGTCTGACAGAACATAACAGAAGGGAAAATGGATCTGTTGGGCACACGGAGAGGAGCTGGGTGACATGCTTTAAGGCCAAAGGAAGTGCTGTTGACAGAGTTACGTCAGGGCACAACACGCATTTCACATGGCTTCTGAATGCACTACAAAATATGTTTTTAAAATGCTGCGAACTCTCCTTTTTTATCTTAAATGTGTGTGAATATACGTATACATTTAGAGACCAGGAGAGAAATGAACAGTAGTGTCTGTAAGGCCCAGGACTTGGAGTTCAGATCTAAACTGGTTTCTGAATGTTCCTAAAGGTCTTACCTGGTGAGAGGGTGCACTAGACTGAAGACACATCAGGTTTGGGTTATGCTAGTTGATGATCCACCTTTGACTGTCTTTTCATTTAGCTCTTATGGGTTTTGCCTTTCTGAAAAAAAACCCCAAACCCCTATGCCTCAGTGATACAATTGATAGGAAGACTGTTATTGTAACATCGGATTTTGAAGTAGTCTGGCAATCAAGTGGTTCTCCAAAATGCTTTCTATGTCATTATTTCCACAAAAGGTACACTTTGAGCCTTATTACAAACTCTCTTTCTTTCAGTGGTTCCCAAAGCCACTGCAGCTTTGCACAGCAATCGCCTGGAGCAGCAGGAGCTCCCAGCCTCGTATATTCACAGGAGGAAGCAGTCAGCACTTCGCTGTTTTAAATCTATCGCTAGCTGGAAACACCTGTTTCCAGCAAAGTTTAATAATGTGCTGTTCATTTAAGGATCCGGAAATACATTTTCCTTGTTCACAGGATGGTTTATAGCCCTTGGAAGCCTTGCTAAACGTTGCATAGCAAGCCAGTGAAAAAGAAATGAAATTAAAATCAGCTCACTGTTTGCTGGGGCAGGATCTCGATGTTGGTGGGAGCCTGTTACATTGCCTCCCCCAGCCCTCTGCGGTTAATGATTTGGGTTGCTAATGTTCAGAGCACCTTGAAGTGCAGGCCTGGGATTTGCAGCAGAACTGCCTTCGGGGTTGACATCAGGATCCCTCCATTAAAGTTCAGTACATCATTTACATTGCTTTCTGAAGTCAGAGCTCTCACTTTTTTCTTATAAATCTCTCTTCCCTTTTAAGCCAGAGTGACCCATGTCTAGCACAGATATCAAAACCCAGGCATAGCAAAGAGGGATGCATAAATCTGGCTGCCATGTATCATGTGTTATTACTGTCAACACCATCAAAACTTAGCACTAACATTTGACAGTATTAACACTGATTAGTATGTGCTATACAAACAGGAAAGCTAGGATTAGTAAGGCCGCATTATTTGTCAGGGATCATCACTATTTAGTAGTTGAACCTAACATGACAGTCTAAATAAACTGAAAATGTGAAATTTAACCTGATAAAAATTGTATTACTTACCCTACCATCTTCCCACAGTATTTCTTGTCCTTTACAGTCAGGCATCCCATAAGCAGAACTGAGAACTTTTCCCCAAAAACGGTATCCTGGGCTGATTTCCCATGTTATCAAATCCATAGATAATTTTCTTTTGACGTGTGGATAATAGCAATAAGCTCCACTTATTGGCACTGTCAGTTCCTTTTAAGTATATATTATTTTTATTAAACAATATTTCCTTAAAGATTCCTTACTTACTCCTTTTCTAAAATTATACCTTGTTTACTTCTGCTGTGACCAGAGATCTCACATACATTGCAAAGCTTAATTTTGGACTGATTGGTCCACATCAAATGTCACTTCTGTTTTCAGTTGTGGGAAAACAATCCAGGTTTCCTCCCTTTCCATAAAAACTTCTTCATTCTGTGTGTTGTTTTGTTGCACAACAGTCTGCTGCTATCAGTAGAGGCATTTCTCCTCCCTGATGAAACTTCAGACCGATGAGTACTTTCCTAATATAGTCTTACCGGCTGTCGCTGCAAAATAATAATATTATTTTAACAAAACCGATTTTGAGCATGAATGCGTATACCTGCTAACATCCTGAGCAAATATATTTTTTAATACTTTTTTTTCAATGGAATCGCATTATATTTTCTGACTCAAGTGCCTCAACGCTAAAATACAGTTAGTTGTAGCTGCTACTGGCTCTTGTCCACGTGTTCAGGTCTTCTGTTCTTTGTTTCAAGCTGAGGTTCGGAAGGGAAAGAACAGTAAAACATTTTTCACGTGATAAGAGAAGTTCAGTTACTACTGTTTGAAGAAGTTATCACCAAGCATCATCTTAAGTTGTAGCAAAACAGCTGGCAATGCAGGCCAGGCCTCCTGCAACTCAGTCAACACAGTGTCCCTCAGCTCATATTTTTTGCAGGGCTGTTTCCACTGCTAGATGTAATCCTGAGTGCCCGCTGCTTCTGGCCTCCTTCCGCAGCCAAAGGGGTGGCCGAGAGGACACGATGCAGCGAGGAACCAAAGGGGCCCTTTTCTTGGGTGGTCAGGAGAGGAGATGCCAGCAAGCATTGACTGTTGGTCAGGCTGTATAGGCAAAAAATGTCATCTGTACCTCAGCTGCCCTCCAGCCCTTCGGGCATGGTGTGATTTGGGGGAGGCACATGAGGGGTGAGATGTGGCAGCAGATGCTGTGGGTGAAAGAGTGTGAGAGAGAAGCCACCTCCTGTGTCTCCTTGAGCAGCCCTGGGGGGATGGGGGGTGGTGAAGGGCTCCTGAGCAACCGGGTATTGTCTCAACCAGGGTTTCCCTCACGGGAAGATGAGAACTCCCCACAGGAATGAGGAGAAATAAAGGATTGCTACTTCTGGTGTAATGCTCCAGTTTTCCTCCCATCAGGCTTCCCATGGGTTGAAGATGTAAATCATCTGACTTCTCAGTCGTCCTCTCCTCCCCAGCTTTGGTCAAGGAAGCCATGTCAAGAGGCAGCCGGATGGCCGGTGTTGGGAGAAGAGATCGGACAATGCGAGAGCTGTGGACATGTTCCAGCCTCCAGTGGAACAGTATACAACCCCCAAATCCCCATCAGCTGAAGGGTTTTTGATTTCCCATTGAATTATTTGCTTTTATTATTTGACTTGTTATTAAAAAAAAAAATAGCAAGAGGTTAATGTCTCATAAGCATCTCTCAGTATTGCCGTATGATAAAACGGTTTGTTCCCTATGTATCCCACCCACTGGGATATCTCTGGCTGCACAGCGGGCTGTTGATCTGCCTCGTGTGTCCCTTTTGGCCCCTGGCAGTACCTTCCCCAGGTTTCTGCAGCTGCTTATATCACCAGTAATGCTAAAACCGATCCAAACCACGTACATGTTAGTAAATAAGGAAAGCCACGCTAATTTTATTACCTTTTCTTGTTGTGTGATTTATTACACAAGTGGCACTGGCTTTCTTTGTTGTGTAATGCAAGCTTTTGCAGGCATAGTAGAATGAACTTTCCTGGCACTATTTTTAGAGGTGATCAGCAGAGATTTGGATTAGAATAGATTAACTAAGGTCTTCTGCAGAGATGATACATATACTAAGCTATACCTTTACTTAAAGACATGTGACCTGACCAGTAAGAGAGGCGTTTACAAAATAAGTGAAGTCGAACGTATCGCATGAAATGAAGGGGGAAAATGGTGGGTTATCATCTGCATGTCCACGGCCAGGCCCATGTTTACAGCTAGGGGAGTGCAATTCACTCTGGCGAATGAATCTGTGAGTGTTCATAATGCTGTGAAGGGAAGGTGGCAATTCTGTGCCTTCGGTATTCAGGCACTGGAAGGGGCAGTGCCATTTAAGCTTGCTTTTGGGCGCACACTTGTGCTTCAGGCTGCTCTGTTCCTCTGCAGAAGAGGCAGAGAGTTTTGCACGCCACTGCTCCATCCCTGCTCGAACACTCTTTTGCACTTGTCTGACCATTTTCCCTGGAAAAATCAGCATCTTCCCCCTCAGCCCCCTCTAGACATGTGGGGTTTTGTCCAAGCAACAGTCAGACAAAATTCATTTAAATTCCCGGCTCTTTTTCTGTTGCTTCCCCAATATAAATTTGTATGTGACTAAGCTGTTGCAGCCCTTTCTCTAAAAGGTCAGCCTAAATTATTTTGTGCAGATAATATTAATGCTTATGTGCTTGATGGATTTCTGTAGCACATAAACACCACTTCTCATGGGACTGATGACCTGAATAATTACCTCATCTCAGTCACCGTTGATCTAATCAGCTAAACCAATTATAATGTAAGCTCAAGCCATTTACAAAAGTTTCTCAGATTGCTTTGTGCAGACTGGAAGGTTTTGTGCATTATACACAAATTAGTATATAGTGGATAGTGATGCACAGCACTAAATTTTGCTCTTTTTACTACAATATAAATTTAGAACCTCTGTTAACTCAAGTTTCATAGAATTGCAGAGTTTTTAGTGGAGATCCATCAAATAATTTTGGGAGATTTAGCTTGAAACACTTGACCTCATTTGTTTTCATTGTATAATATTGAACTATGTTACAGTGAGTGATAGTTATATGTAGTTCTGTTATAATAGTGAGTTATGTATAACACAAAATACTAACCAGATGAGTTCTTTTCATAAATCAACAAGAAAAAGTTTAAATACAACTTTTTATTCATCTATATTTTATTTTTCTTTCGTTTCTATTACTCATAGTATTGTTTGCATAACATGCTTTTAACTCGGACATAATTTTCATAGTTGTCCCTGCATATGATTATGAATTACAGTGAATCATTATCTCATATAATTCAGTTACATGCAGTTTTAATCACTGCTGTTAAACCAACCTTGCAGAATTGTCATTAATACTTACAGGCACATGCAAAGCAAACTGGACAGTTGTTTATTACGATGCTTATAAAAAGCAATGGGTGATGTCAATTTAGTCTATTGCCAGACCCGTTTGTGTCTGGGATAATAGGTGGAAGGCTATAATAAGCTGGTTTCATTCTCAGCATCTTGGTGGAAAACAAGTTGCCTGAAGAGATATTTTAAAAGCTAAAATAATTGCATGCTGTATGTGATTTGCTCTGCTGTTCGGCTTGAGTTCATTATCGATCCCTAGTTTTTCTTGTGATCTCTATTATATGTAATGATCTAGTGTACAAATAGCCTTACACCTGTAATTTTGTCATAACATCTGCTTTATAAAATTGTCTCCTGAGATATCCATGACCTCCCTTAATCAGACACATCATTATGTCATTGGCCAACACAGCTGAGCACAGCAGACTATTTTTATAGCGGCAGCACCATTCCAGTCTCACGTGAAATCAAAGGCACAAGAAGAAGTATCAGTTTAAAAGGAATAAAAAGTTTCCCCAAACTATTTTATTGTATTTCAAACATGCACATTTCAAGTTTATGCTTTTGGAGGAAATGTTAGTACAATATTTTTTTCTGATTACAGAAGAGCACTGTTTACAATTCGTAAACACTGCTTGAGGAGGGTGTTGCAACATCTGATTAACTTCAGGTAGTCCCACGCCTGAAATGTCCTTTCATGTACTCTGGAATGAAATTAAGAAAATGATTTGCACTTTACTTGGAGTATATGGAAAATAAGTAATCCCAGACTGACTGTTTTGTCATATATGTCATATATTCTAAACCAAGTATTGTTGATTTTGCTCTGTCACTTTAAAACAAAGGGGGGCCTTTCAAAACTGTGCCAATTACGTAAAAATAAGATATGTCACATACTATAGAAAAACTGTGGGGAATCTCTGTGAAATGCCAAATATTCCACAGAGGAAAGACAGAGCCCTCAACACCTGGCAGTGTTATGGCTTCTGCTTGGAAAAAAAACCTGTTACTGAGCTGAATTTCAACCCCCCTTTATGTGAAAAAATCGACAGTAAATGTTAATGTAGTTGATGTGATGGATGACTCATGCTTTCTTGTTTGTCAAGCAGAGTCTGTATGCGGTATTTGAAAAATGAAATAGGATCTGTTGCAAACCTCGGAGAGCCAGCAGCTCCGGTCTCCTGTAATGAAGAAATCCCTTTTCCTACAGCCCAAAGGCATCAATTTCATTTCATGTTTAAGGTCTCTTCTGCACAGAGGATCAAAGCAGATTTTTTTTGCCTGTTCTGTTTCATTGGCTTGGGAGAATGACGGGCAGCAGCCCCGGCTGCTGGTCAGGAGAGAGCAGGTCTGAGCTAAGAAAACAGTCCTTGAAAAGCAGGGATTCTGTGCTTGCATGCTGTGACATATGTAGACTTATTCCTTCTAATAATTGATTATTATTATATATTAATGGGAACAGTTTGAGGTTTTATTATGATTTAAAATAAGTCGTGGCTGAGGACATATGAAAGGGAAGAGAGGGAAAACGATGCTGTTAAAGGAGAAAGGTCGAAGTCTTGGGGAGCGGACATGCATTTAAGAATTATCAATCTTCCTTCTCTTAAAGCTTTCACATGTAGTGAATATGTATGAGAATTGATCTTACTGACAAAATAATAGTAAGATTCAATTTAAAAAATAGATAATTTTTTCCACATACACTGACCACTTCATAATTGTGCCATGACCCTTCATATGAGGAGCAGAATAATTGATGCCTTGGTAGAACACTAATGAGATAAAATGTCATCTCTTTTCTAAGGATAACCAGATTATTCAGGTTCAGAATTTTCTAGCTAATTCATTTATACTGCTTTGTTTTTATCTTTTAAAAAAAACATTAAGTGCAGAGCTGCATTTTCCTGCAGACTGCTGTGATACAGGCTACTGCTTTACTGATTGCCTCAAAAAGCAGTTTGCTGAAAGCTGTTATGTATCAGTTATGTTTATTCATTGGGATTGTTGAAAGAGTTTGTAATACATTGTGGCTTTGGACAATAGTATTTATTGGTATACGAAGTTAAAGATTCCAGACAAATAACTCATGTTGTGATTGATTGATTGATTGATTGTGCGTCCTGGCTGCTCTGCTCCTACTAACTTTCAGCAACCTGAAACCATAAATTATCATGGTAGCCTTGAAGCAGAATTTGGGAAATAACAGTAGAATCCAGGGTTTTATTGCAATTTTCATCCTAAAGCTGTAGCCTCCTGCACCTCATTTCAATAGCCGCTGCATTTGCAAGAGTTACGCAAAGGAAAGCAGTCGCTCAGCAAGCACCTCACCTGCCTCCCTGTGAAACACATCCCCGATGAGGGTAACAGGAGAGCACGTGCATCAAACTTCACAGCCCTGGACAGTGCTGGGAATCTCATGGCGGTGAAACGACTTGTTTTCATGTCCTTGTGCGATGGCTCGTTTTGCTTCTCAACCAGGGAGCTCTGGGCACACTCCATCAGATAACCAGCTTCTCACACTCTTACCTGAACTGCTTCAGATTCGTACAGCCGCCCTCCAAAAATGATTTTCCCTGTTACTGCATCCTGTAATCCCACAGAAAGCCCCTACTCTCTGTTGCCTTTCCTTATCCTTAATCAAGCAGTCTTTGATAGCATCTTTGGAAAATGAACATTAGAAAGTGTTGATACCTAAGTAATCCCTCTGGTTTGTAAACTCAGAACGGAGAATGAGATTGGCTGGGTTTGAGATTGTTTGTGTCTCAAATCTGCTGAAATCAGAGTGCCAGCACGTGTGGATATGTCTTTAGCCCTCCAGCTGATGGAGATACCCACTAAAAATAGGACAAAAGTCCCTAAATACTGTAATGCAAAAGCCTCTCACAAAAAAGAGCTAATGTTTGTTGGTTTTTATCGCTTGTTTTACTGGTTTACAGTTTTTCTTTTACAGAGCGCAAAAAATGAACTTTTTTTTTTTTTTTTTAACAGCTGGTAAATACTCTTAGAACATAAAAATGTCCTGTGAAATATATGGTGAAAATATCCTTCAGATACTGAGTGAAACAGTTTTTTTTCCATGAGAGATGAAAACGACTCTAAGGTATTCTTACAGCTTTTTGAAAATACCACCCTTCAGAAATGCCAAATTTTTCAGAGAACGATAGTATCTACCTTCTTGTTGTCAAGAATTTTAGGTCTGCAACCTGTTGTACACTTAGTTTTCTGCTATCATTAACAATTGACCTTTTTTGAATGATTGGGTGGTGTTTTAAATCTGCAGATTTTGGGGAATTGTAAAGACCCATATCCTGAACATCAGGTGAGAAATGAGATTTTTAACCAACATAATTCTCAAGTCCTTACCAAGTGGTTGCTAAGACAATTTTTTTTAAAGCTAAGAATGATTGCATTTTAGTAAAACTTGGATTAATCTGAGCAATTCCACCAGGAGAGTACGTACTTTTTAGTGACCTATTTCAGGTCATATATATTTCTCTCTCTCTCTTTAAGCAGAAACCTCTGTACAATTTCAATAGACTGGTTTGAAGTATTACAGATGCTTCGCAAGGAAATGGAGATGCTCTTTATAAAGCACTGGTGGGTGTTTTTTCATGCTGAGGACAAGAGTGAATTCAGACTAAAAGAAATCACGGTCATAATTTAATTGAAAGATGTAATTGAGAAATACTGTACATAGACTGTGAGCATCCCAAAGATTTGGCGTTGCCTCTGTTTCTTAATGAAGCTGTTTGACACCTAAACCAAAAGGACTGTCCAGAATAGCAATGAAACAGGACATTGAAATATTAACTGACTGGTTATAATGACAAAGAATCAGAAACCGCAGCTGGTGTCATTTGGTGAATGGCTCTGTCTCAGTAGCATGCTTGGGGAAAAGAAAGAAAAAGAGTGTTTGTGCAAGACCAGCTCAGAAAAACGATGGAGGTGTCAGGGTGAGCCATTTGGTTTTCATAACTGGGTTCTCCTTCTTGCTAATCTTTTTGTGGTTATGAGCTTGCAGCCTGTCTGCATGAGGATGTTTTAGGCAGGCAGGGTTACCAGGGAGGTTGGGTTCAGGAGTCAGGTACTGATGCTGAGCTCAGGAAAACTGAGTCATGCGTTGGCAATGATGAGGGATTGCAGGGAGCACTGGTTTGTCTGCTTCTGCCCTCCCCTACGCCCGGCAGCCCCATGCAGATGAATGCTGGGCTGCCCGAATAACCCTGAGGACTGGAGATAATGGTTTTAATCCTAGTGGTCAAGTGGGCAGCTGGGAGTGAGTACCGTACCGTACTTCCATTTAATTAACGACAAGTGTGTTTTGATGTATTTCGGGGCAGCTGTCAGTTTGCTGCTGCGGAGTGAAATGCTAGCTGGGTACCAAGCTGAGTTATAAGGTCTACCTTCTGGCTTGGCTTCCTCCTGGAAGTTTTACAGCTTCCAGCTGTTACAAAGCACATCAAACAGGAGCTCTAAAAGCAATTTTATTTTATTTATGATTATAAAAAAGGTCTGGTTATAATGGGAAACCCAGGGTATTTAAAGATAGCAACAGTCAGTATGAACACGACTCCTGCCCACCACTTCCCCACAGAGAACAAGTGGTTGTTTTACAGAGAATTAATATTCAGATCAGGTCCAGTTCATCCTACCTGCTGGGTTCATTTTATTATATAATAAAATCTGATTTATTCTCATTTGGATCTAGATTATATAGTCATATAAGCATAAGCCATTTATAAACAGTTACTTTCCAAGTAGCATAATGTAATACCTACTCTCTTAGGTATTTCTGAGGAATACCAAATGTTACTCACCAAAGGGCAGAGATAAAAAGCGGTGTTTTGGATCTGAACATTGTGCCTGGAGCTAATCACTAGTTACGCTGACACATTCTCAGTTCTTCATTCGGGAAAAAAAAAACAACAACCCAACCCAGACAGACAGACTAGTATGCTTCCTCAGTGAACTTTTCCGAGCCTGGCAAACCTAACTCTCTCTTTATATTTTACTTACAGAATGGTCTTATCGTTGCCTGTTACCAAGGTTATGTGGATATTGTAATAGCCTTAGCACAATGCCCTCACCTTGACGTGAACTGGCAGGACAACGAAGGGAACACGGCTCTAATTACAGCTGCACAGGCAGGTAAGGCTCTTTGTTTCACCTCTTAAATACAGGGTCTTAGGAGAAGTCTGTGTTGTGGCTATTATTTTTAGGTTTTTGTCAAAGCCCTGAAAGAAATTGATCTGCATAAAATAATCCTGGTGAAGCCTGCTCCCAAATAAGTTTGTCATAATTTTCTTTGAACTAATTAATCTATGGGAACATTTATCCAGTGGATTAAGACAAAAAAAGCTATACATTTCAGGTAGATGCCATAAACTATTTTAACTCAAAAATAAAGAAAACCTTGCCTCAAGCGTGCAGTACTATACTACTTTGTTCCTTTAATCTTACTATCCTATGTTTGCTCTGGCAAGCAACCAGTCAACATGTAATGTGCTGTATCAGTGCTCATAGCATCTCTTTTCTCGTGCTTGTTACACCCACCTCAGTGGGTCTGTAGTAGTTGCTGGCTGTAGGAAAACGTATCATCATTAAGAAATGTCTTAGCTGCTAAGACATTTTTCAACCACTCCAAAGTTAGAAGTAGAAAAAACCCTATTTATATAGTCTCAGCAGGATTCAGTGTTTGCCAATGCTGCTTTTATATCTGATTATATTGACATCGTACATGTTAATCCTGATGCAGACCAGAGTGAGAGCAGAGTTTATCCCCAGGTTTTCTTTTATCCCACCCAGCATGGTAATATGCAGTGAACAAGTGTAACAGATCACATAAATGTAAGAGATGCTCCCAAAAGAGCAGTTTCAAGTGTACAGTTAAAAAGCAATCAGTCAATTATTTCTGTTAAAACTGTAACACTGTGCTTCAACCTTCAAGGGAAGCTGTAGTTTTCTCTTAAAAGTGTTAACAAAATGATGAAGCATATGAATCAGGAAAAATTTGACCAAGGGGGCTATCCCTTTCTGGTCCAACAGCTGTTCCAAGGGCTGCCTGGCTCTGCATCCATGGTTTCCTTTGCATCCCTCAAGTGTGCTCCTCAAAGGCAATCACTTTATGAGGAAACGCATACTTGGTCTTTATCATGTCCTCTCACTGATGAAGAATATGGGAGGAGTTCATGGGACATAGCATTCCCTCCCAGACCCTGTCTGTTCTTCTCTGGCTGGAGGAAACAAGTTTCCATCAGGCAGCATCGACGGACATCCTGTGTCTGCTTCAACCATGTCTGATGATTGGAGCAGTTAGGTTTGGAGTTTAATTGAGTAATATTGCGACTAGACATTTCTGGGTAATACCAAGCTTTGTTTTGTGTTGTACCAAAAAGTGAACTCTGCTAAAGAAGCCACTATGAGATACGTCTTGAATACTGGAAAACAGAATTGGGACCAGAGTTGTCACTTTCATAGCAAATTCATAGAATCATAGAATCACTTTGGTTGGAAAAGA